>OX451216.1:151172967-151325413 GCA_949628195.1 Phasia obesa
AAATGTCTAAATGGATTACAAATCTGTGATTCATTAGCTTTAAAATAGTGTATGTCCCATCCCGTAATCTATCTTAGTTTGTCCACAATTTGCAAAAATCCCTCAGAGAAACACCACTTATATGTGAGAATATTTTTATGGAATTTTTTTGATGTCCAAAACATTTTCCTTAAAATGTCTAAATGGATTACAAATCTGTGATTCATTAGCTTTAAAATAGTGTATGTCCCATCCCGTAATCTATCTTAGTTTGTCCACAATTTGCAAAAATCCCTCAGAGAAACACCACTTATATGTGAGAATATTTTTATGGAATTTTTTGGATATCCAAAACATTTTCCTTAAAATGTCTAAATGGATTACAAATCTGTGATTCATTAGCTTTAAAATGGTGTATGTCCCATCCCGTAATCTATCTTAGTTTGTCCACAATTTGCAAAAATCCCTCAGAGAAACACCACTTATATGTGAGAATATTTTTATGGAATTTTTTTGATGTCCAAAACATTTTCCTTAAAATGTCTAAATGGATTACAAATCTGTGATTCATTAGCTTTAAAATAGTGTATGTCCCATCCCGTAATCTATCTTAGTTTGTCCACAATTTGCAAAAATCCCTCAGAGAAACACCACTTATATGTGAGAATATTTTTATGGAATTTTTTGGATATCCAAAACATTTTCCTTAAAATGTCTAAATGGATTACAAATCTGTGATTCATTAGCTTTAAAATGGTGTATGTCCCATCCCGTAATCTATCTTAGTTTGTCCACAATTTGCAAAAATCGCTCAGAGAAACACCACTTATATGTGAGAATATTTTTATGGAATTTTTTTGATGTCCAAAACATTTTCCTTAAAATGTCTAAATGGATTACAAATCTGTGATTCATTAGCTTTAAAATAGTGTATGTCCCATCCCGTAATCTATCTTAGTTTGTCCACAATTTGCAAAAATCCCTCAGAGAAACACCACTTATATGTGAGAATATTTTTATGGAATTTTTTTGATGTCCAAAACATTTTCCTTAAAATGTCTAAATGGATTACAAATCTGTGATTCATTAGCTTTAAAATGGTGTATGTCCCATCCCGTAATCTATCTTAGTTTGTCCACAATTTGCAAAAATCCCTCAGAGAAACACCACTTATATGTGAGAATATTTTTATGGAATTTTTTGGATATCCAAAACATTTTCCTTAAAATGTCTAAATGGATTACAAATCTGTGATTCATTAGCTTTAAAATGGTGTATGTCCCATCCCGTAATCTATCTTAGTTTGTCCACAATTTGCAAAAATCCCTCAGAGAAACACCACTTATATGTGAGAATATTTTTATGGAATTTTTTTGATGTCCAAAACATTTTCCTTAAAATGTCTAAATGGATTACAAATCTGTGATTCATTAGCTTTAAAATAGTGTATGTCCCATCCCGTAATCTATCTTAGTTTGTCCACAATTTGCAAAAATCCCTCAGAGAAACACCACTTATATGTGAGAATATTTTTATGGAATTTTTTGGATATCCAAAATATTTTCCTTAAAATGTCTAAATGGATTACAAATCTGTGATTCATTAGCTTTAAAATGGTGTATGTCCCATCCCGTAATCTATCTTAGTTTGTCCACAATTTGCAAAAATCCCTCAGAGAAACACCACTTATATGTGAGAATATTTTTAGGGAATTTTTTTGATGTCCAAAACATTTTCCTTAAAATGTCTAAATGGATTACAAATCTGTGATTCATTAGCTTTAAAATGGTGTATGTCCCATCCCGTAATCTATCTTAGTTTGTTCACAATTTGCAAAAATCCCTCAGAGAAACACCACGTATATGTGAGAATATTTCAAAGATATTTAAAATTTACAAATATGTCACAAATATGAAAAGATATTTACAAATATGTCCCAAATACGAAAACATATTTGCAAATATGTCACAAATACTAAAAACGTATTTATAAATATGTTATTACGTAAGTCGTTACGTCGAAACATATTTAGCTCGGCATATTTATCTTCACTCACTTTAATAATTTTAGTCTTATTTAAAAAATCGATCACGATTTTTTGTCGACTATACGGAATTAGTACAAATTATGACATGTAGTTGACTTTTCAATTATTCCAATAATGGCATATAGCAATAGTCTAAACCTTACAAGCTTAATAGTAGTATTTTAGACCAGAATTGGATTTTGGTCTCTAAAGAATGAAAGTATAAATGAAACAACATAAAAACTAATCGATGAATCGAATACTTTTCTACGTCTTATTCAATAAATCGGTGAAATATTATGTTTAGTTACTGCGAACTCATTCCCTAACACATACAAAGCGCAAATAAACCAATTGGTTTATTGGCAGACTTGGGGGATATCAATTACAGTTTGTAATTAATTACACATTCAATTACTCAATTACATGTAATTGTAAACTTTCAATCACAATTACATTCAAATTTTGTAATTTTAATTGAGTTTTTTCAATTACATATTACATGTAATTTGTAATTTTTCAATTACAATTACATGTAATTAGTAATTGAAAATTTCCAAATACTAATTACAATTAATTGTAATTGAAATCAGGGACTAAAATCGATTACAATTACATGTAATTGAAAAATTTCAAGTAATTGTATTGTAATTGATACAATTTCACTTGGAATTAGTTGCAAAATATTTTTTGACCTGCTCGCACTGTTTCGAACAAATAAGTTTAGGGATAAAATCTATATTTTCTGTTTTTTTTTCTAATCTTAACCGACTTTAAAAAAGAAGGAGGTTATCAAATCGTCTGAATGTTGCTTTTTTATGTATGTATGTAAGCACAGAAATCAGCCATTTCTGAACCGATTTTAATATTTTTTTCTTTATTTGAAAGGCTATGCTTTCAGTTTAGTCCCGTTTTAACAACAGTTTATTGTGTTAAAAATTAAAGAGTGTCCCCATACAACATACATGTTATTTACGTGTGTTAAGAACCGTAAAGGGAATCAAATTAAAATTAAAAAAAAAAATTGCATGTCGCTATAGCTCCCAACAGCAGAAATTAATAAAAAAAATAGATTTAAAATTTAAAGGGTGTCCCCATAGGTGACATAATTTGACCTATATGAGCCTATTCTTTTGAAGCGTTATAGACAAAAGCTTGAAAATTTGACAGAATGTCTTTTACTATGATTGTTATAATAAAATTTATAAATATTTAATATTTTAAATTAAAGGGTGCTCCAATAGTTCTTTTAATTTGATGTATATGGCCATACTTTTGAACAGTAACAGTACACAGACCGCTGAAATTCACAAGAACCTATATTGCTAAGTCCGCTATAACAAAAAGTATAAAATTTGAATTTGGAAATAAAAGGGTGTCCCAATACTTAATGTAATTCTATATATGTGGCCAAACTTTTGAACTGTTATAGCCAGACAGCTGAAATTTACATGGAACCTGTATTTCAAAGTCCACTATAGCAAGTATACAATTTGAATTTAGAAATTAAAGGGTGTCCCCATAAATTATGTAATTGGATCTATATGGCCCCATATTTTGAACCGTTAAACACAAACACTTGAAAATTAGACAGAATGTCCACTACTTTCTCTGGTATGATAACAAGTATAAATATTTGGAATTATAATGTAAAGGGTGTCCCAATAGTTCATGTAATTTGATATATATGGCCACACTTTTGAACCGTTATAGACAGATAGTTGAAATTTGCAAATAATCTTTGTGACCAAGTCCACTATAACAACAGATCTTTAATTTAAAAGTGTAAATTAAAGGGTGTCCCAATAGGAAAGGTTATTTGATCTATGTGACCATATCTTTGAAACCGCTACAGACAGACAGGCTTGAATGGTGTCCCCATAAAAGACGGATGCTGGTGAAAATAGCTTAACTTTTGAACAGTAATAGGGACAGGCTTGACATTCACATAGGCTTTACTTTTATTTCCCGCTAATTTTGGCGCATCTTTTATTTGATTCAAATCTAATTCTTACAGATTACTTCTTACTTTTTTAGTTTAGAATTGGTGCCCTTCTATCTGTTTTGAAGTCGGTTTGTTTTTGCAAGAAATATTAAAATTTTAGATTTAATTTAAAAAAAATATATTTATTTAAACTATATTCTAAATTATATTAATAATTTTTATTTTTCATAACTAAATAAATCTGTTAGCTGTATGTAGTTTTTGTAATATAAAAATAAAATCACTAACCTCACCTATATAAGTACATAATATAAAAAAACTAATTTCTCTAATTCTATTTCTCTAAAACAATATAAATTTTATAAATTCCAACATATTTTCTTTACAATATTTTCACTGTGCAAAATATGTTCAAATAGTTTAGCAATCCTCTTGATAACATCTAACGACGTCCTTTCTCATAATTAATTATTTACACTCTTATTTCTGTCAGATTATTTTCGGAAACTTAACTTTTCAATGAGTTTGAGATTAAAATGTTAATTTATTTGTTGTTGCCATTATTCTTGTCCCCTCGCTTAAACCACAAAACTTTCAATAAATTTCGCTTAAATATTTTTTTCTTTTGTTTAAAAAAAAGAAATAAAAAAAAATGCTGTTAAAATTTGTGACATATTTTGGTGGCTTTTGAAATGGAAAACAAAGCAGAAGGACTTAAATTATAGTGTCCTTTTTAACAAGATCACCCAGAATGCTGGTTTCTTAAGCAAATATCTAAATCAGCTTAACAAAAGACTTTGAATAAAAGTGTTAAGCAAACAAAAAAAAAAAAAAAAAAAAAAAAAAATAGGAATCAAGGGAGGAACAAAAATGCTACTGTTTCAAGTTTCTGCCGGTATTGTGCTGCAAACAAAAAAATATTTTTTTTGTATAAATTTATTACAATGTTATTTAAATTATATAAAGAATTCATCACCTCTGCTTTTAGGTTTATTTTTTGCAATGTTACGAATTTTATTAGTTTTTGCATGATGAGTAGACACTAAACGAGAAACAAGGGTCTTATGAGGAAATTAAACAATATTTAAGTTTTCTTTTCATAATTTCAATTCAAAACAAAACAAGAAAAAAAAAAACTTTTGTTCTCGCGTCTGTCTGCTGTACAAAAACCTTTTACATTTAGCGGTTGAGGTTGCGTACAAAAATTATCATTTTAATGTCAACATTGTGTAACTTATTAAAGGATGCACGCGGTAGAATAATTCATTAATTCAATTCAAAACTATGGCAAAAAAAACTATATAAATACTAGCTGTTTCCACACACGTTGTATGCGTCCGGATTTTGCTTTGAAAGTAATCCACAACAAATTTTAAGACTCTTACGTATTTACTTTATATAAAGGTATCCATCCCTGGATTGAATTCTAAAATTTATATAAAATTCTAAAATTCAAAAACAGTTATTGTAAAGCTTTGTAAAAGACAGACTGGAAATGAGTTACTCATTTTTTTAAAACAGCGCCATCTGTTGCGCAACATTGCTTAGAATATACAAATTTCAAAAATAAAAGATGCCTTAAAGTAACCAGTAACTTTAAATCCATTTCTCTTGGAATTAAGATATTTATGCGGAAAAAAAGTATCCTATATTGGCATCAGAATACTGAGGTACCTCTTCACAAAATTTTGTTAAAATCCATTCAGTAGCTTATACGCGATGCGAACACAAAGTAAAAGACACAGGCGGAGAGACAGGAAATGAGTTACTGTTTTATTATATGTATAGATATTCTGAAATTCAATTTCAAGAATTTTTCTTTATATTTTCGTTTGCCGCGTCTATAGAAGAACTTATTTATGTCAGTTTTTTACGAACTCACATTTTTATAATTTTATAAAAATTTTTCTCAAATTTAATTTGGATATAGTGTCACTCATTTTCCATTAGGTTTCATTCTCTGAGACGTTAGGGTTCGGTTATAATGCTTTAACCTCACGGAGAACTCATATCTCACAATCTTCTTATTCTCTAATCTCTTTTTTTTAAACTTTATAGGTTTTCTTAAGTTTAACTTAGTAATGGTGTATCTATGGTTCAATAGAGAAATCCAAAGGCCCCCAACCAAAAAAAGTGGTTAAAATGAAAATGCATTGGTTTGCTAAAGGGCTTTTCCTACTATAATACAAGTATTAATACTTTTGAGGAAAATGAAGCCCTGACATGATGAGTTGTTATTGTTTTTTGAAAAATTTCAAACACTAATTAGATCAGAGTTGCATTTTATTCAAAAGTATTAATACTTGTATTATAGTGTGAAATGCCCTTAAATATTTAGCAAAGTGACACAAACCGACCTTGTTGAAAGCTGCAATGCTACTGATTTAAAATTTACATGTTTTGTTCTCTTTGTGAGAGTCTGGTTGAGATTGTGTATGTGCTCACAGACCCTTAGGGGTTTGCGTGGGGGCTCTTGGAAAAATCGGTTATCTACATTGTGTTCATAAAGTATGACACTATGAAATGAAACGGTTTGGTCACAGTTACTATATCCCTCATGGAATTTCGCACATTGAGCGATGACATAGGAAATACTACAAATTTTCTCTTAATTTCCCTTCCCACAGTTGCGGCCAATGTATGAGTACTCCAATTAAACATTGTCTATCGGTCGTAAAAATTTAACAGATAAATATTTTAAGGAGATACCCTAGAAAATGTGCTTTAACATTCCCCTATAATGTCCTGCAACATAAATTTTTATAAATTTTTACCTCTCAGCCATCTCGTTTAAGAGTGAAGAAAAAGTAAAGATCTAAGTCTTCGTCTTAAAAAATGGACATTCTGACCAGAGTACGGAAATAAACAAAACGAAACAGTTGTATTCGTTTTGTTTTTTTGCAAACAAAAACAATCACAACGATTGTGTCATTTAGTTTTGTATTGTTTTTAGTTGTGTAAACACAATCTCCACATTATTTAAACGTACTCGGTTAGAAAAGAATACAAAACAAAAACCTTTCGCAACCGTTTGCTTAATGATTTGCTCATTATGTTAGAGAATGTATTCAAGCAAAAATATAAATTTTATTTTTACTTTACCATAGATAGTATATTTAAAGTATAGTAATGGTGAACACTTCGATGTCGGGATTTCATTAGATTTATACGTTTTGAGGTCTCCTGAATCCATGTCACCTAATTTCGCCAAGATGTCTGTGTGTGGGTATGTATGCCACTATTTTTGTGGATTGTCTACAGGTCATACCGTTTGAAATATCGGAATGAAATGCAGTATGCGCCTTTGGTATATGGAGATGAATAGCTGTATAGTTTTTGGACATAATCGGGAAGGGACAAGGGGTAGTTTACCTACACCCCAAACCGATTTTGTTTCAAGAGATATTGAAAGACGACGAACAATCACTCACTAAAATACATTTTTGATTTTATTTTGATACCAAACCCAAATTTCACAAAACTCTGTGAATCACCAAATCTGCCAAACAAATTATTCCGTGATCATTCTTTACATTCAAAATTTTTTATTATAATGAACTTAATAAAAATGAAACTTTTCAGGGGAAAAAAAATGTTTATATGATAAAAACTCGTTTTCGAAAATCGTGCTTTTATTGTTGTTTCTATAGTATTTTTGCTAAATTTGATGTGAGCGCGTGTGTGTTTGTGTTTGTGTGTGTGTGTGTTATTGATGTTTTTTATAAAAGAACCGAACAGCAGCGGCAGAAGCTGCTAGCTAGTCAGTCAGCTTAGCCGCACAGTCAACATTAAAATTTGATTTGGAGTTTCAGCAGTTCTTTGAGGAAACTACAATGAAACTGGTTTTAGATTTTTTTTTGTATAAATAATAATTTAGTTGGTTGGCATCTGTGTACCTTTCAGATAGAGGCTGTACTTAAAAAAATAAACAATACATTAGCTATAAAATTAAATGCAGGGAGGAAGAATACAAATTTCTGTTTGAATAAATAAAAACTAAAACGTGTCACAAATATATGTTACAGTTATAAAACTTGGCTACCGCAGTTTTCCTATTAGGAACTGTGAGTTTGAATAATTATAAGAACTAATAAAATACAACTAAGATTTTTCGAACATAAAATTTGGAATAGAAAAGAGTTTAACAATTTTGAATAAAATTATTTCGAACATAAAAAATACATCCAAACATTAAAATTATCACAAAAAAAAATTTCGAATTTTTTTTTCGAATTCGAAATTTTTTTTTTCAAAATTTCTAACATAACTTTTTTGTATTTCTTTTTTGGATATTGAATATTCCATTTTTTTATAATAACTTTCAACCAACTCAGTTCTAAGCAAATAATAGATTTATATTAAAATTTTATATCACATATTTTAAATTAAAGTTTTATTTCATACTAGCTGTACCCACACACGTTGTATGCGTCCTGATTATTTTTTGTTCGATTTTGCTTTGCAACTAATCCACACTAAATTCTAACAATAATTGTAAAGCTCTGTAAAAGACAGATAGGAAATGAGTTAGTCATTATCTTAAAAAAGCGCCATCTGTTGCGCAACATTGCTTAAAATATACTACATTCGAAAACAAAAGATGCCTTAAAGTATGCAGTACCTCTAAATCGGCAAAAAAAAATCGGCGTAATTGCACAGCTTTTCTCCACTTTCTCTTGGAAATAAAATATTTTTGCGAAAAAAAGTATCCTATATTGGAATCAGGATACTAAGGTACCTCTTCATTTTGTTAAAATTCATCGAGTAGTTTTTACGTGATGCGACCACAAAAAATAAAGACAGACAGGCAAGAAATGAGTTACTATTTTATCATATGTATAGATCGGGTTTTTTACAACGGTAAAACTTTGTGTGCTGCCTGAAACTGGGGATAAAATAAATTATATTGAATATAAAAATTTTCAATGAAAATATTTTTCAAATTTTTCTTAAATTAAAAATGACAAATTTCTCAAAAAAAAAAAAACGAATATAAAATTTTTTTAAAATTCATGCAAAATTTGTGCATGAATTTTTTTTCGAACATAATAATTTTGCGGCTGGTAAACTTATTTGATATAAAAATCTAAACTAATTTTTTCTGAAGTTAAATTACAAATTTCTCAAAAAAAAATCGAATATAAAAATTTCACAAAAAAAAAATCGAATATAAAAATTTTCTAAAATTCATGCAAAATTTGTGCATAAAAATTTTTTCGAACATAATAATTTTGAGGCTAGCAAATTTATTTGATATAAAAAACTAAACTAAATTTTTTTAAATGACAAATTTCTCAAAAAAAAAAATCGAAATAAAAATTTTCTAAAATTAATGCATAATTTGTGCATAAAATTTTTTTTTCTAACATAATAGTTTTGAGGCTAGCAAATTTATTTGATATAAAAATCTTAACTAAATTTTTTCCTAAGTTAAATCATAAATTTCTCCGAAAAAAAAAATCGAATATAAAAATTTTCTAAAATTCATGCAAAATTTGTGCATAAAATTTTTTTTCGAAGATAATAGTTTTGAGGCTAATAAATTTATTTTATATAAAAATCTAAACAAAATTTTTTCTTAAGTTAAATTACAAATTTCTCCAAAAAAAATCGAATATAAAAATTTTCTAAAATTCATGCAAAATTTGTACATAAAAATTTTTTTCGGACATAATAGTTTTGAGGCTAACAAGTTTATTTGGTATAAAAATCTAGACAACATTTGATATAAAAATTTAAACAAAATGACATTTTTCTTTCATTTTCGGAAATAAAAAATTTTAATTTTTTTCTTATAATTTTTTCATATACAATTTTCTTCCTTGAAAATTTCTTTCATGTACATAAGTTTTACGAAAAATTCAAACATTAAAATTTTCTGAGAAAAAATTTCAAATATTTTTGTGAACGTTGTCATTGTTTTAAAATACTTTTACAACGTTAATTAGAAAAATACAATAAAACAAAATATTTTACAATATTTTTTCATGTTGTTTATCTCGCCCATTAAACAGCAATTAATGATGTCTACACAAGTGTCGTTATAATAATAAACCACTTAACACCTATTATACAAACATTTGATAAGTGGCGACTATATAATTAGAAAATTCTTTAATTTAATTTGTGTCAAACAAAAGTAATTTCCCACGCTGTTTGATAACATTATCTTATCACTATTTTAAATAATTAGATTTATTTTTCAATAAATTCTAATAAGATAAAATTCTATTAACAACAAGAATAAGCCTCCTAAGCGTATTTAATTAATTTTATGAGAATTATAAAAATAGTTTTTTTCTTGTGCTGGTCGATTTTTATGTGTATGGTTGCAAACTACGTAACGGTATAATGTCAGGATGGCCGAGCGGTCTAAGGCGCCAGACTCAAGTGTAACAACTTGCTTTGTTTCAACAAAGTCTTTAAACGAGCATTCTGGTCCTCTCTGAGGGCGTGGGTTCGAATCCCACTTCTGACAAGATTTTTTTTTTTTTTTTAATTTAATAATTTTTTTAATAGTTTATTATATATTTTGAATAAAATATTTTTATTTTATTTTTAATTAACATTTTTACATTTAATGCAGTAATGCCTATTGTATGCTTATTTTGAGCAAGCAGCACAAGCAGATAATTTGATTTGCATTGTTAAAATTTAAATAAAATACATTTAAATAAATCGACTGAAAATAAATTTTTTCCCTATAGTCGCGAGTATAAGAAATCAGAAAATACGCACCGCTGCTGCAAAAGTACTTTTCAAGCGCTCTGGGGTTTGAATCTCATATATATTTTGTACAATTTTTATAAAAATATCAGAAATTTTTTCACTATAATCGCGAGTATAAGAAATCAGAAAATACGCACCACAGCTGCTAAAGCACTGAAGGCGTGGGTTTGAATCCCATATATATTTTGTACATTTTTTATAAAAATATCTTGAATAAATTTAACAATTTACTTTAAAATCTATACAAATCACAAAACTGTAACTTTCTGTCTGTATATTTTTCTGCCTGTTTGTGTTCCCATTACTTCAAAAATACTTAATGAGTTTTGATAAAATTTTATGGGGAGGTACCTTTTGTATCTCTGTTCAAATATACGATACTTTTTATTTCCTTAACAATATCTCATTTCGAAGAGAAAATAGAGAAAAAGGAGTGACAATACGCAATTTTACCTATTAAATGGTACTGCAAACTTGGCAGTACCTTTTATTTTTTGATCAGCGGGAAATGTTAAACATTTTTTACACTCTACAATAATTTTAGAGTTTTACAATAATACAATCTGTAATAATTTTAGAATTTTTTATAAATCTTAGAATTTTATATGAAACATATGTTCCCAGGGATGGCTACATTTATATAAAGTAAATACACAATATCTGAAGCGCTATAAAAGTAAGAGTCTTAAAAATTTGGAGTGGAAAACTTGCAAAGCAAAGTCGAACAAAATTTTTAAGGACGCTGACGAAGTGGCGAGCACGGCTAGTAAAGTAGTAAATAAGTAGAGTAGAAAGTACGTTTTACGTACGTTTTACGTACTTTCTCTACTCCATAGATCTGTCTTCTTGTATCAATTTCAAGAAGGAACCTAAAGCGTAAAGCGGAAATGTTACTACTTGCTTTATTGTCAGAAGGTTGATCAAATGAAGTGAAAAGTACTATTTTAAAAGCGACTTGAAAATGATGTCTTTAAATCGAAATCGCTGCCAAACGTACCAAAACAACACTAAGTGACGACGGTCTTCACCAAAAGGTGTGACAATAGTATTTTATTTACTGGCGGAACAAATCCAATCAATTTATTATAAGTGATAGTAAGTTTGAAAACATTTTGACTTACCCTCGTATAATCTAAAATCCTATTTAATATTTTGTAAATTAGTTAGGTAATCGACTTTAAAACTCATAGACCAGTGATGTATTCAGTTGTAAAACGTAATAATACCAGGGTAGGTTGATCATTCTGTAAATTTTTTTTATCGCATTAAATTTTAATGCAACACTGCTCTTATAAATTGCTGGACTGCTGATATATTTTGAGCCAGCTGCGTTATTAGTTTGTTTTTGACAGCCGTTGTGGGCAGAAAACTTCGTTATTTTTAACGATAAAGGAAAAACCCTAATATTGTGTGCTGATTAAATATTATTTTTTATGTAAATCACTGAAACCAAAAACGGCCTGATAAATACTATGGGGACCCTACATCAAAAAGGTTTACTGTGTTCCGTTGTGCTTTCCAGGTCCCCCAATAGTGTTCGCTACTCCAGCTAACGTCTATAAAATCCAGGGAATCATATTGAACGATCGGAGAATAAAAGTGCATTGATGATTTGGAGAATAAAAGTTCGTGAAGACGCTCAGACTGCAGGCCTCTCTCAACCGAGCGGGTACATAAGATTTTGGAAGAATATTTGAATGTGAAAACTCTATTCGCGAAATAAGTAGGTTTCACCATCAAGGCAATTCACAGGTGCACATGTATAGTCAATGTACCGAAATTCATGATCTGACCTACGAACTGCGAACCCACATAAATCTCGCCAGATTTATCCCCTTGCGATTATTTTCTCTTTTAAAATTTAAAGAAATGGCTGGGTGGAAAGCGATTTGGGTCAAACGAAGAAAACTTCATTCAGTGCCTTGAGAAATCTAATTATTTGGAGATAATAAAACAAAATGAAAGACGCTGGACTAAATGTATCGAGCTCAAAAAGATTATGTTGAGAAATAAAACGACTTTTGTACCAAAAAAACAAAAATCTTTTATTCAAAAAGTCAAGGAATTATCAAATTAACCTCGTAACATGTTGCATTTCAGCAAATAAAAAATTTTTTTAAAAGCTTTAATTAAAAGGAAACTACTTTTAATTACTATTAATGTTAATTAAACTAAAATTCGTTCTACATTTCCAATTCTAATGAAAATTGGCAACACAGCGAAGCTGAGCTGCCAGCTTCCATCATCAGGAAATATAATCACACACATGATTTTCTTGTGGTAAATTAAAAAACTATAAAGAAAGAAATCTAAAATAAAAGAACTGACACAAGAAAAAACATCATAAAGGTACCGCTGAAGAAAAAAAAAAAAAAAAAAAAAAAAAAAAAAAAACTGGAGACGGACATTGTTTCTTCTTCTTTATTCAGTTTGACAAAACAATTGCATGCAAAGAATATGTACATATGTGTCTTGTGTAACTGTCGTGTCTATATTTTTGTAGTGTCAATTAGTAATTTTTTTAGATTATTTTTTTTATACCGTGTTCTCTTCAAGCAACTACTAAACCAGTGGCAAAATGTTTATTTTTCATAAATTTTTAACTCACATTTCAAAAGCAATTACGATATTAAAATACATAGGTACCATGTTTAACGTATAATAGTAAAATTATACTTAAAGTAACAATTATAATAACTTAATAATAGACGAAAGAGTCAGCTCTAAAATTTGCAAAAATAGAGAAAAAGGTACTAAAACAAATAACTCAAATTACTGACTGTTGTTACATTTCTTATGCTATGAGTTTAGACTCAAATAACCGTTATGAAATACCGAACAAAAAGGGTCATTAAAAATAAATTACCTGTTAAGTTTACATACAAATTTTTTGTTAGGTTAAATTATTTCGAAATAATGATTTTTAAATACTTTTTTAATAAGAAATTATTTTTTCAACAATTAAAAATATGTGAAAATATGTATAAAAAATTAAGAAAAAGCAAGTAAGTGCGCTATATTCTGCCATGCCGAATCTTATGTAACCTTTACTTTAGTAATGTTAAATATTCCCTTAGTCTGTTACATTCGGTTTTTTATTTTTATGAGTTTCAACTTCATTATTACAAATATAATGATATAAATAAATTTTATAAAAATTTTATCGAAAATTTTTTTAAAAATTATATCGAAAATTTTATCGATAATTTTTCGTACAAATTTTATCGTAAACTTTTCGTAGAAATTTTATCGAAAATTTTTCGTAGAAATTTTATCGAAAATTTTTCGTACAAATTTTATCGAAAATTTTTCGTACAAATTTAATCGAAAATTTTTTGTAAAGATGTTATCAAAATTTTTTTTGTAAATATTTTATCATAATTTTGTTTGTAAATATTTTATCGAAAATTTTTTTATAAAACTTTTATCGAAAATTTTTTATAACAATTTTATCGAATTTTTTTTTTAAATTTTATCTAAAATTTATTGCAAAATTATATCGAAAAATTTTTGTAATAATTTTATCGGAAATTTTTTGTAAATTGTGTTAGAATGGTCAGACTAAAACATATAAAAAATTTTATCGAAAATTTTTTATAAAAATTTTATCGAAAATTTTTTATAAAAATTTTATCGAAAATTTTTTATAAAAATTTTATCGAAAATTTTTTATAAAAATTTTATCGAAGATTTTTTATAAAAATTTTATCGAAAATTTTTTATAAAAATTTTATCGAAAATTTTTTATAAAAATTTTATCGAAAATTTTTTATAAAAATTTTATCGAAAATTTTTTATAAAAATTTTATCGAAAATTTTTTATAAAAATTTTATCGAAAATTTTTTATAAAAATTTTATCGAAAATTTTTTATAAAAATTTTATCGAAAATTTTTTATAAAAATTTTATCGAAAATTTTTTATAAAAATTTTATCGAAAATTTTTTATAAAAATTTTATCGAAAATTTTTTATAAAAATTTTATCGAAAATTTTTTATAAAAATTTTTTTCGAAAATTTTTTATAAAAATTTTATCGAAGATTTTTTATAAAAATTTTATCGAAAATTTTTTATAAAAATTTTATCGAAAATTTTTTATAAAAATTTTATCGAAAATTTTTTATAAAAATTTTATCGAAAATTTTTTATAAAAATTTTATCGAAAATTTTTTATAAAAATTTTATCGAAAATTTTTTATAAAAATTTTATCGAAATTTTTTTATAAAAATTATATCGAAAATTTTTTATAAAAATTTTATCGAAAATTTTTTATAAAAATTTTATCGAAAATTTTTTATAAAAATTTTATCGAAAATTTTTTATAAAAATTTTATCGAAAATTTTTTATAAAAATTTTATCGAAAATTTTTTTATAAAAATTTTATCGAAAATTTTTTATAAAAATTTTATCGAAAATTTTTTATAAAAATTTTATCGAAAATATTTTATAAAAATTTTATCGAAAATTTTTTATAAAAATTTTATCGAAATTTTTTTTTTAATTTTATCTAAAATTTATTGCAAAATTATATCGAAAATTTTTTGTAAATTGTGTTAGAATGGTCAGACTAAAACATATATTGGCCTCCCTAATTTGCCTATTGACTGCTCCTTCTGCCGGCTATCTCTATGTGTATTGCTTTCATTAAAGGCAGAAAAACCCTACTAAACTTAAAACGAACAAAAATCACCCATGCCAGGGGATTATTGATCCCCCGAGATCTGTATGCACTCCATGCGATCCACCGGTCGCGTTCTAATATTTATTTAACAAGAAAAAAAGCAAAAGAGAACCATTTAACCATAGAAAAAACCAAAAACAACGTGTAAAAATATAGGTGGGCGTGTTTTTTTGCTCACAGCCTCGAATGGAATAATGTGATGTTGCTGAATAGCATTCTTAGCCTTAGAACTCTCTGCCAGCCTGACCGGCTCTTTAAAATCACTCTACAATTATTTATTAAATTAATAAATTCAATAAATGAATGGATTTTCCAGCAATAAATATATAATTTTATACCGATTACATGTGTGCAATACACACATACATATGTACATATTTCAATTGATTAGCAGACTTTGAAATATTCAAATAAATTTTTTATGTCACATTATTGTAACGATATTTAACAATTCATATGCTAGAATGAATTTCAATTTTATTCACATTTATACTTATTTTCTTTTACAAGGATATGTGTATTGAATATATAATTAAATTATTTTGTTACTCCTCTTAGAAAGCAAAGCACACATACATACATATTTTAAATTAGTGGCAGGGTAGGGAAGGTGGATTGTGTTTTTTTTTTCATTTTTGCAAATTTATGCTTGAATAAATTACAATGAATATCGACAAATGATAGAAGAGTATTTTTTTATATTTCTGTTTGTACTTGTATGAATTCCAATGGGATTTAAAATATGTTGGCTAGTCCTATAACACAAAAAAAAAAATAATAATATTGCAAATTACAGAGATTGTAAAGAAAAGAGAAAAATAACATTTACAAATTTTTTTTATTTTTTTTATAAAAAGTCAAACCTTATAAAAAGTAGTCATCTTATAACACTGGTCTACAAAATATTTTGCTCCCTGAACATAAATATGCTAAATATAGTGATCTCAACTCTTTAAACTCATAACCGCTTTCAGTTTTCGCTTATCACGTACAATTTTTTTATGGCATGGCTAATATTTTCCCATAAACAAGGCGATCACGCTAATTTATTTCTGAGTAACTCTTCTTGTTCTATTTTAATAATTGAAACACCAAAAGATGCGTGATAAAATTACCTTTAAGTCAACTTTACATATATTTTGTTTCTTTTTCAACTGTTGCGAGTTATTCAGAAATTAGTGGCGAAAAAAAAAATATTTTTAATGAAAAAATATTTTTAATGAAAAAATATTTTTAATGAAAATTTATTTTTAATGAAAAAATATTTTTAATGAAAATTTATTTAAAAAAAAAAATATTTTTTTAATGAAAAAATATTTTTTTAAATGAAAAATATATTTTTTTTAATGAAAAAATATTTTTTTTTAATGAAAAAATATTTTTTTTAATGAAAAAATATATTTTTTTTTTCAATGAAAAAATATTTTTTTTTCAAAAAGTCGTAAAAATCTTGAATATTTTACATTTTTGTCCTTATTCGTAAAGCTAGGTATACTAGGAATAAAATAAGCTATAAATGATGAAAATCGATGTACAAATGTTGATTTTATTCACAATTAAGTGCAGGTAGCTACTTTGGCACTATTTTTTATAAAGTATTTTATATAAATAAGAATATCTCAAAAACTAGATGTGATAGAATCAATTTGTAAACAGATTTGGATTCAGCACAGAAAAAAACACATAGCAAGCTTCAAGCTTAGGTATTTTTTGCCGACCATTGTTATCACAATAACTACGTATCTAATATTTTAATATTTTAATATTTCTATTTTATTTAAAGAAGAATATCTCGAAAACTAGACGTGATAGAAAAAATCTGTGAACATATTTGGATTTAGCACACAAAAGTCAATTAAAATCACATAACAAGGTTCAAGCTTCCGTTTTTCTTTGCGACCATTGTTATAACAATAACTACATATTTAATATTTTTATTTTATTTAAATAAGAATATCTCGAAAACTAGACGTGATCGAATAAATGTGGGAACTAATTTGGATTCAGCACACAAAAGTCAATTAAAATCATATAACAAAGTTCTTTGCTTTTTTTTGCCGACCATTGTTATAACAATAACTACATATTTTAATATTTTTATTTAATTTAAATAAGAATATCTCGAAAACTACACGTGATAAAAAAAATCTGTAAACAGCTTTGGATTTAGCACACAAAAGTCTATTAAAATAACATAACAAAGGTATTGCTCCCGACTTTTTTTTTGTTTTGCCGACCATTGTTATCACAATAACTACGTATCTAATATTTTAATATTTCTATTTTATTTAAATAAGAATAAAAACTAGACGTTATAGAAAGAATCTGTGAACAGCTTTGGATTTAGCACACAAAAGTCTATTAAAATAACATAACAAAGTTATTGCTCCCGACTTTGTATAACTACATATTTAACATTTTAATATTTTTATTTTATTTAAATAAGAATATCTCGAAAACAAGACGTGATAGAAAAATTCGACTTTTTTTAATTTTTTGCCGACCAGTGTAATATTTAATTTGAGTATTTTTTTTTTTTAATTTAAGAGGAAAAACTCTAACAAGTCCTAAGAACGAGTGTGGAAATAAATCTTGTATACAAAATTAAATTAAGTAGGCATTTTTAAACTCATTATATGTTGCTTAGGAAATCTATAAAATAATTAACCATAAATAAATAACAAAAGCAAAATATTTTTTTCCAGCTAAAAACTTTTACAATAGTTTTTGTTACTCCTGTGGTTTTTCCACAACTCTCCACACTCTAACAGGCATACTCTCATATGACTAGTGCTAGCGGCTGACGCTGACTACAGTCGAAGAAATGCATGGCTTTGCGTATTTTGTTTGGCATTAAATTAGAAACGCAACTAGTTAGTTGAGTGGTAAATAAGTTGGTGGTGGTCATTACCATGATGACGATAAAAATCGTAGCCATAGTTGTGTTGTGTTGTTCGCCTAGTTGTATATATTTACGTTTCAAAGTTATTAAAATCATCATTATCGTCATCAATAGATGGTAAGAAGCAATTAATATGATTTGCTATGGAGCAGAGTAGACTTCTGTAAAGAATAGAGTAAGAAGAAAAAAAAAACAAGGTTAGTTGGTTAAAAACAATCGCGACTGACTTTTGTTCATTAGTCCGAAGTATACTTTATGCCTTAAAACAACATTTAATGATTTCTTATGCTTCATTCTGTGAGTAGTATTATGGCCAAAAAAGAAACTTTGGAAGAAAAATGTTAAATAATTTCAAAAGAAATATGTAATAAGAAATCAGCACACAACCAGTAACTTAATGAAGTTTTCTTTGTGGGTCAAAAAGATAGGAAAATTATGTGCCGAGCAAACTAAAGCTATGTTTAGTATCAACTAATATTAAAAAAATTTAAATATGTTATTAATATGATTAAAAGAGTAGCTATCCCCGATACGCTTCGCTACACCCAACCACAAAAAATACCATTAAACAGTTGGAAGAAAAGTATGGCCACCCCTTAGCTCGAACACTCTATTCTCACGACAAAACTGTTTCAGTTTATATGCAAGGTACGACGCTCGCCGATAATAATCTTTTACTTCTTATGGGAAGTACCACTTCCACAATCCTAGTCCAGTCTGTATCTTGCCAAACTATGCACATTAGTATGAGGGTTACTTGTGCAAAGTTTCAAGACTCTACATATTTGTAGTTGTATAGGTACACCGTAAAAAAATTTTACTTTGTATGGGATTCACCACGTCCACTGTCCCAATCCTGTCTAAAATGTCCAAGGCTATGCACATTAGTATGAGGGTTACTTCTGCAAAGTACCAATGCTTTACCTATTGCAGATCTCTAGGTAGACGATAATAATTCTTCACTTTGTATGGGAGGTACCACGCCCACTATTCCAAGCCAGCTGAATTTCTATAAACTGTGTATATAGATAAGAGAGTTAGTGGTGCTAAAAAAGATTTGTCTATTATATATTAAAACCTAAGTTAGGTTATGTAAAGATTTATAAACAAATTTACCAAATCGGTGCAGCCGTTCTTAAGTGATGCGATTACCAACGAACGACATCTCGATTAAGATTATGCGAAAATAATTTTTGTTTTCAAGACATAAAAGGTTCATTATTTTCCGTATCAAACTAAAAAAATAAAAGAATACGGGAATTATAAATAACTATTTTCAAGACGTTGTGTGTGTCTTGAAAATATTTTGTTCGATTTTGCACACAAAATTTTAAGACTCATACTTTTAGAGTCTTTCACGATAGATAAAATTCTGAAATATAAATAAAATTATAAAACGTATTGTAAAGCTCTAGAAGAGATGTTTTTAAAAATATTTCAATAACAATGTAATTCAGTGGAATAAATAGTGATTTGGCAGTAAGAAATTCACATTTTGTCATTATTTTAAAACAGCGCCATCTATTGCGTAACCGTGTTTAAAATATCCCGCTTTCAATTAATTTTGTCATTATTTTAAAACAGCGCCATCTGTTGCGTAACCGTGTTTAAAATATACCGCTTTCAAAAATAAAAGATGCCTTAAAGTATGCAGTACCTTTAAATCGGTAAAAAAAAATCGGCGTACTTTCACTGCTTTTTCTCTACTTTCTCATGGAAATAAGATATCTTTGTGCAAAAAAAGTATCCAATATTGGGATCAGGATACTAAGGTACCTCCTCACTAAGTTTTTTTAAAATCCATCTAGTAGTTTTAACGTGACGCGAACACAAAAAAGGAAAGACAGACGGACAGACAGAAATTACTATTTTATTATATGTATAGATGTGCAACTATCGTAATTTGTTACCAGTGAGTCACGCATGAGTCACGTCTTAATAACCCCTAGGTGTGGTTATTTTTATGTGGTATAATGATTACCGTCATCCTCCCATATTAGTTTAGCAGTTTGTTATTTATTAATATGCATAAGTCCTTGTGAGTTGTTGGATTATGTATTTCTTACTGCATGTAAGTACAACTAAAATTTTTGTGGTTTTCATTAAGAATTAAAATCAATATTACTTGTATTATTGTTGTATTATCAAATTAAGTTAACTTCCCTTCTAAAGTTTTGCAGATATAGATAAATTAATATTTTTTGATGAAGGTACCCGTCTCCCCGTCCTATCCACCAAGCTGTTGTTGAAACATGTTGTTTGCTCTAAGAGTTACGTTCATTTAAATTAGGGTACCCCGCTATTGTATTAAATTTTTTTTTTGTATGGGGGTATCGATATCCCCTCTGGTGTATATTTAAGATTTTGTTTACACATGTAGCCTCGCTATTGCAGTTCTGCAGATATAGGAAAATTATGAATTTTTTTTGTATAGAAGATGGATACCTCCCTTACAAAATAAAATCATCCTATACGAAATATAATCATAATGGGGGTACCCGTCTCTCCCCGTCCTATACCACCAAGCTATTGTTGAAACATCTTTCATTTCATTCATTCACTTTTTTCGGTCTAAGACCTACCCACATTAAGTTTTGTCAGCCTTACTGTTGTGGTTGTGGAGCTCTGTGCGCCGGTCAAGATGTAGGCCGAGGTATTTGACGTCTAAGAGCTGAGGTACATTAGATTATTTATGCGAATAGGGGGGATACGATCTGTATGATTCTACTTTTGCGCGGACTTTTCTTAGTTTAGGAATCATCATAAATCCTTATTGGCATCAGAAAAATAGGAAGACTACTATGAAGTTAAGGGTTACAACTTTAGAAACTACAGACTAGTCTAACATGAAAATGGAATCTCTTTGCGTAGATATCAGCTTTGACATGGGCAGTTACGTGTTGCCAAGTTTAAATCGACCTCAGGCAGAAAAGGAAAAAGGTCTTAGGGAGAATTGGAGTACCCTACCTTGATGGCTGTCCCCTTTTTTTTGCACAACCTCTAAGGGATTTTGGACATATTTGGGCACATTTTATAACTTAACGTCTTAATAACTTTTTAAAAACTTTTTTTTTTAATTGAAAGAGACTGAATGAAAAAAAAAATGTCAAAAGTTATATCTTCTTGTGGTGTAAAAATAACCGGTAGCAGACTTCTAGTAGATATGCTAACTAAACTAACGCCAGTGGAAAGATAGTGAAAGGATTTGCCTAAAAAGTTGCAGATATACAGCTTCTACAACAGAAACTGGTAGCTGCATCAGATAAGCAAAGAAACGTCTCCGGAATTGAGGGGATTTGGAAGGAGTGTTTTTAGGTAGTAAACGACCTTAGCCTTTGACAAGTGTGATAAGGAAAAATGTCGACTATTTGATATCACTACAGTCAAGAGCAGTGGTGAGCATTTTGTGATTACCTATACTCGCGAGTAGAGGGCAGAAAATTTCTGCTAGCTCAACTTTGACACATGTACACTTTATGTGTGGCTTTGTTTATGTTTCCACAAAGAAAATCAAATTAGTTGCTTGTACTGCTTCTAACACAAGCATACAATGTGATAGTATGTGTTTAGGTACCACTAGTCCCTAAAGTAGAGATCATTGAATTCAGGAGAATCAGTGAAAGCAAGGCAAGTCTTTAGATACTAATCCAGTACCACAAATCATCAAGGAACGAAGGGAAACGAAAGCCTGCTTAGGTATTCCCCCTCTACATAAATAAAAAGTGTGAAAATTGTTAAAATTTTAGAATAGTCGCAGTCTGTGCCTAGAAGGGTTTGAGACGGCAACTCTTTATGTATAACAGTCAAGAACTGCGTGGTATTAGATTGGACTTAGTGCTCCAATGAGTAAAGGCTACCGAAGAGGCGTATGAAAAAGGGAGGTGCGATAATTAAGAATATATAAGCAGGTCAGCAAGCAATTTTTTTCAGACTAAACTTAGAAAACATTTTGTGAGAAGTTTCCATTACTAGGTTAAGCAGGCCGCCACATAGAAATAAAGCAAAGATGGCACACTTGGGTCCAAGATGTTTGTGCCTTTGTATTACCTGCATAGTTAAAGAAATAGGAAGAGAGTGAAGATGGAGAGTGAGTGAAAGTAAGATAGGTAAGCAGACAGACATAGACTAAGACTAAGAAGGAGAGAAAAGTAGCCGAAAAAGCCTTATTGGTCGAGACATGCATTCAGTAATTATCTATATCTCTCCAAGTAGGAGTGGGTCAGGAAACGAACCGCAGCTCCTGAAAAAGGAATTAATCCTGTTTGTTTAAAGTATTGAAATACCAAAAAGGCTCTCGAAAAGTCGCCGTCCCACGTGCCGTTTGCTTCTTTTACTCATCCGCACAGCTTCTACAGAAGTCATTTCAAGGGAGACCCATCCTTCATGCATGGGTTCTAAATAGGCAGTGACCATTGCTACTAAGTCACGTAGCTGCATTTTCGGAAACCGTTCTCTTCTGGTCTAGTAAGGGCCATATTGTCCTTGCAGTTGAGCAAGTAGCCCCATAGAAACATCTGACCTGAGCCAGATCGTAGAGAGCATAGCTAATACGGTGCCAGCAGGCCGAGAGGGGGATAACACAATAGATGTCTATACCGTCATCATATAGCAGTGTTCCCTTTTTGGCTAGTTCATCAGCAACATAGTTGCCTGGATCAGTTTCATGTCCCCGCACCCATTTGCGGGTGACTGTCGAATTTTCCGACATCGCATTCAAGGATGCCCGGAATTCTAGGACGAGATTTGATATGCTCTACACACATTTAAGGGACATAATAGCGGCCTTACTGTCAGTACAAAACCAGATATAAGTTTCTAGTACTAACTGGCAATCAATTCAAATAAAACAAAAATATATTTTTTTCCTTTTTTTAAACAAATAACAAATTGTTCTTCATAGAGTTTGTATGCTGGAATTTCGCAAAACATATATTTAGCAATTTACAATGCAAACATCTTGTTTTACAACAGCCAATTAGCGAAAGTTGTATTGAAAATTGGGAAAGAGAAAAAAAAAGAAAACCTGATTTTTAAATTTGATTTTTTCTTATAGTCGCACATTCGGAATTTTCTTTATGAACAAAAACACGTTTGAAAAAAAAAAATAAAATTTCTACAATGCAGCGTTGTGTAGGTTTTTCGGTTGGCTACTGCCAAACCACCAAAATTAAATACGTTGCTAACGACCGTAATTTATGACCACCATCTAGGCTTAATCTCTGCATTGTGGCTCTAAGGTTAACTGTGTGTTACTTGTTATTATTCATAACCAAAAGGTAGGTGTCGATCTAAATTTGATGACAAATTCACTGTTTTATTTGGGTAATTTATGGGTCGCATGTAGCGTACTAAAGCAACTTTGTTTATGTTGTATTCCCCCTGCTCTTAATAAGAACTAATAGACTATAAAAACCATGAGCGCAAATTTTATAATAAAATATTTATTAAGATTTTGCTACAATGTTGTGTTTAAGATTAAAATTTGGTATAGCTATCGCAAATTTAAATTAAATACCCTGTAGTTCTGAATACGTATAAATGACAAAGAGGATATATGTATGTTTTAAATACAGCATACCCTCGGGGAAGTATAGTTTCAGGACAGGTGGAAAGGGTATATCATACCGCGACCAATAGATCGAATGGAGTGAATACAAATCTCGAGGGATAAATAACCCCCTGCGAGGGCGCTTTTTTTTATTTTTATTATGGTAGGGGTTTTTTGCTTTGATTTGTATTAAAGGCCTTTATAGAAAGCAATACACATATAATAGACCGACAGGGTGCCTATTGGGAATCAGCAACAGTCAATAGGCATACTGGGGTCTCATCATACCCACGAAGCATGATCAGCAACGTCCTAACTTTTACAAAATATTTTCTAGAAAATTTTTACAAAAAAAAAGTTTTGATAAAATTTTTACCAACTATTTTCGATAAAAATTTTACAAAATACTTTCAAAAAATATTCAATAAACAAAAAATTTTCAATAAAATTTTTAATAATAGATTTCGCTAAAATTTTTACAAAAAATTTTCGATAAAATTTTTACAAAAAATTTTGATAAATTTTTACAAATTATTTTCGATAAAATTTTTAGAAAAAAATTTCTATAAAATTTTTACCATAAAATTTTTAACAAGACATTTTCTATAAAATTATACAAAAAATTTTTACAAAAAGTTTGAAAAAATTTTCACAAAAAATTTCGATCAAATTTTAAAAAAATATTTTTAATAAACTTCTTTAGAAAAGATTTCGATAAAGTTTTTACAAAAATTATCGATAAAATTTTTAGAACTAAATTTATATAAAATTTCGATAAAATTTTTACCAAAAAATTCTTTATCAAAAAATTTTCGATAAAATTTCACAAAAAAAAGATCGATAAAATTTTTAATAACAGTTTTAAACAAAATTTTCTATAAAATTTTATAAAAATTATCGATAAAATCTAAAAAAAATTCGATAACATTTTTACATAAAATAATAAATTTTTACAAAAAATGATGGATTAAATTTTAACAAAAAATTTTCGATAAAATTTTTACAAAAGATTTTCGATAAAAGTTACTAAAAATTTTCGATAAAATTTTTACTAAAAATTTTCGATAAAATTTTTACTAAAAATTTTCGATAAAATTTTTACTAAAAATTTTCGATAAAATTTTTACTAAAAATTTTCGATAAAATTTTTACTAAAAATTTTCGATAAAATTTTTACTAAAAATTTTCGATAAAATTTTTACTAAAAATTTTCGATAAAATTTTTACTAAAAATTTTCGATAAAATTTTTACTAAAAATTTTCGATAAAATTTTTACTAAAAATTTTCGATAAAATTTTTACTAAAAATTTTCGATAAAATTTTTACTAAAAATTTTCGATAAAATTTTTACTAAAAATTTTCGATAAAATTTTTACTAAAAATTTTCGATAAAATTTTTACTAAAAATTTTCGATAAAATTTTTACTAAAAATTTTCGATAAAATTTTTACTAAAAATTTTCGATAAAATTTTTACTAAAAATTTTCGATAAAATTTTTACTAAAAATTTTCGATAAAATTTTTACTAAAAATTTTCGATAAAATTTTTACTAAAAATTTTCGATAAAATTTTTACTAAAAATTTTCGATAAAATTTTTACTAAAAATTTTCGATAAAATTTTTACTAAAAATTTTCGATAAAATTTTTACTAAAAATTTTCGATAAAATTTTTACTAAAAATTTTCGATAAAATTTTTACTAAAAATTTTCGATAAAATTTTTACTAAAAATTGTCGATAAAATTTTTACTAAAAATTGTCGATAAAATTGTTACTAAAAATTGTCGATAAAATTTTTACTAAAAATTGTCGATAAAATTTTTACTAAAAATTTTCGATAAAATTTTTACTAACAATTTTCGATAAAATTTTTTTTAAAAACTTTCGATACAATTTTACTAAAATTTTTCGTTAAAAGTTTTACCAAAAATTTTCGATAATATTTTTAGAACAAAATTTCTATAAAATTTCGATAAAATTTTTACCAATATATTTTAACCAAAAAGTTTTGATGCATTAAAAAAAAAATCGATAACATTTTTAATAACATTTTTACAAGAAATTTTGTAAAAAAATTTACAACACTTTAAGATAAAATTTAAAAAAAAATTCGAAATTTTAACAGTAAATTTTCAATAAAATTTTGCCAAAAAATTTCGATAAAATTTTTACAAAAATTATCGATAAAATTTTTACAAAAATTATCGATAAAATTTTAACAAAAAATTTTCGATAAAATTTTTACAAAAAATTTTCGATAAAATTTTTACAAAAAAATTGTCTATATCACTCAATTTCTAAAAGAAAATATTCTTTCTTACTTAGAAAGATTTAAACGAACTCAAGCCTGACTTCAAAATTTATTTTGAATTGTTTATATTTAATTATATTTGAAATAATGAAGTTGAAAATCAGTGAAATTGGGAAACATAACAGAAGAAGGGAATATTTAACATTACACTGGTGAAGGGCATATAAGATTCGGCATGGCCGAATATACCACTCTTTTTTATCATAAAGACTAATTCGAACCAATTATTTTTTAATTTTTGTAAAAACAGTACCATCTGCGAAGCCTTTTGCTTGTCTATAAAAAACTCTTCAAGTTTTTGGCGAGAATCGAACCTGAGACAGTATTGGAGAGCCAGTTTCTTTTAAAACTTTTAACTAGTGGGCAGTTACAGTTTAATTTTAATATTGCAAAATTTTTGCAAGAACTTCCCTTTCAGGTTTTAATGGTTTTCTTAGACTCTATTAGTTTTTTTTTCTCTTCTTACGGGTTCTTCCTAGTTTTGTAGCAGTTTTACTGTTTTTGACAGCTTAACAGTTAATTTAGCTGTCATATATGTTTTGTAGTACGAGTTGCTGGTTATTGTTGCTATTTTTCCTGTTTTTTTTCCTGTAGGTCATATGATAATTTAATGGCTTTTTTCACTGCCTTGTATTTTTCATTGTGGTTTTGGAAATATGATGGTTGAAAACACGTACATACGTACATACATACTTGGTTGTAGTAACTGGTGAGGGGCATCTAATGAAAATGGTGGCGGTTGCATGTAATTTTTGCACTTGCGGTTATTGTTTCATTATCTTAATCTTATATGTATATGTGTGTGAGTGTGACGTGAGTGTGACTGTGTAAACGTGCGTGTGTATGCGAGTGCCTTTCGCGTACGATGGTAAACTTTTTTATGTTTAAGTTTGTTGTTGGTAATTTGTCGTAAAATATTTTATGTTTTAATCAGTTTGTCGCTAAAGATAAATGAAAGAAAATCTACTGGCAACTAACTGACCCATTGCTGACGGGTCACGTTTCATTTATTACCACCTGAAGACTTTCAAGTAAAATAAAAAGAAATATAATTTCTATGGAATAATATTGCCTTCTATTTAAACATTTTTATTTTATTTTACCTCGAACTGTAAGTCAGCCTAAATAGTCTTTTTAGTCGTAAATAACAAATATTGTGGAACTTCAAAAGTTCCATTATTTTGCACAAGCAAAAAATTTCCTAAATAATTGATCAAATAAGCCCCTTAATAAAAGCCCATCCAATGAGTACAGTCCACTTCAGAAGAAATCACCAGAAGATATAAAATTCCACAGCTCAGACTACCAAAAATGGGCAGCATTGCTCTGGAATTGTCGAAGAAGGCTAAATACCTTGGCGTAATTCTGGACTCAAAGCTCTCGTGGAAACTTAATGCTGAGAACAGGCTGGCCTTAATGAAGTCAACTCCTCAGGCCAGTTTGGAGACAATGCTGGATGTGACCCCTCTAGATGTCTACTTGCCAGATCAGCCCTACGGTTCAGGGAGTCGTGTTGGTGGTAATATCTTGAGAGGCTAATTATCTAACACCTGTTATGGACTTCGACAAATGATGAGTGGAAGGAGAATTACGTAATTCGGAAGTGTCTCGAACATGGACATGGTGGATTCCCAGAGGGATATTAATACCCCCTTGGAAGTAATTCCTAACACGCTACGGGAATGGGCTATAAAGAAAATGACTCGCAGGTGGTCTACACTAAGCACTCGCAGATTGTCTAGCATTCTTTGGCCCTCAAAATGACAGGAAAAGGACGAAGGCGCTGCGCTGCTGGCCCTCGGGAAAAACTCGATATCGCTTCTTGTAGGCATCTTTGCGGGACACTGTATGATTGGGCGTATGTCGGAGCGTATGGATGAGGAAAAAGAGGAATCAGTTCAACACTTTCTCTGCGACTGCCGGGCTCTTCAGGAATGCAGGCTCAAATTTCTATGCCAAAGATTCTTCCAGGAAATGGGGGTGCGATATAGAGTATCCTGCTACGTTTTGCGAGAAGCTCCAGGTGGTCATTACACACTAGAGGTACTGAAATTCTATAGGCAACAGTGCGGGTAAATGGTTGTCAGGACATCACAATGGGCTTTAATGGCCTCCGAGTGAACTCTTCTTGTACAGGCGGCCTTTTTATCCTAGGCTATTCTCAAACCGTTAACAAATCACCATTAGATGTATTAAAATTTACTATTTGGTTCGTCCTTATTTAAAAATGAACAAGGAGCTAAATTTTTGTTTTCAATAATTAATCAGCTAAACATCAACGACATATGGTTCCAACAAGTCGGCGAAACTTGCCATACAGCGAGCTTAACAATCGATTTCTTGCAAAATCAATTTTGTGACAACTTTATTTTCAGAAGTGGCCCCCTCGTACCTACGATATTCCCCCCGGGGGTTCCAATTGTCATTGCAGTACATTCTCAAATGCCTTGACGCGCTTCACACGGGGAAAATAGGGGCACCAGACGCTAGGGTTCCTAGAACCTAAATCTGGAAGAAAAGGTCTGTGTGTTAAAACATACGGGTTCTGTTCGAGGCCCGACCAGTGCCCAAAGGACTGGTACAACGGGAATCGGTAGCCCCACAGAGAGCCTATCCTCCCTGTGACCGGTTATTGGTGAGGTCCCCTTCGGGGGTATACGTGGTGGTTGTGGTTTAAGATCGATTTATGTAGGTATGGTGCACGGTCGATGAAGTGTGCTGTTGCACTCTCAACAGACGGAGTTTGGATAGTCTCCAAACCCTTAAGCAAGAGGCTATAATATGGATCTAGGCTTGCCTTGGATAAGGCTTGCCATATTATATAAATTGCTACTCATTGTGAGATACACACATAAATTGCGATACTGGCGGCAACATCATATCGTGGAGTGTTGTTATACTACACAATGGGGGCGCTAGTCTACGCTTAAGTTTCACTCGGTGGTAAGACCACCGTGAGATTAGGCCAACTAGGCAGGTACTCACGTTAATCTTGTTCCACAATTGTACCTACGATATAATGCCTCTGGATTAATTTTTATGGGGCTATGTTATGTCATTGGCTTAGGCTGATAAACCAGCCAATAATCAAGCCACTATTTATGTCATACGGCCAGATTTATTGGAAAAAGTAATCTAAAATTGGAATAATCGATTGGACCTTGTAAACCGTAGCAGCGGCGGGCATATATCGAAAACTATATTTCAAAACTAAGCATATATTAATTAATTATCTACCAGATTATAATAAAAATTTTTATTTTAATATTTCTGTCTTGTCTTGTCTTATCATATTAAGGTCTCATGCAGCAAAAATAAAAACACCCTATAATTAAGACGCACATAAAAATAGCTTTTATTAAAATCCGAATGCATAATAGGGAGTACCTCCGTAACCGTATACGCCTAAAATATAATAAATCTCTTGGCATCATTGTCATGACAACATTCATATGACAACAATTTCATAAACAAAAATATAAAAAAAAACAGCTTTTCTCAGAAAATAAATTTGTAAAAACATAATAAACATGATTATGGTTATTATTTTGGTTATATTTGGGGGAAAAATTATTAATAATAAAAATCCTATTAACTGCGTAGAAGAAAACTTTCGTCAAAAATAAAATTTAATAAGGCTTCAGCAAAGCGTAATATTTTCACATTTAAAGAGTTTTGGGGTAAGTGGTGGTGGTGCAATTTTATGGGGAATGTATAATAATAATAAAATTTTAATTTATAAATTAATCTTTATGGCACTAGCAACTTATTTAATGAGATGAAGAAATAAATTTAAGATAAACAAAATTTTAGGAACAAAAAATATTTGTCATTATTACAAATGACATAATGAAACCGATAAGTTTCAAAAAGTTATTGAACACAATTTATGGAAATATAAATTATGTTTCTTATTTTTTGTTAGCAAAAAAATTTTGGCGAAAAATTAATTAAAAAAATTATGTTTTTTTTTTTGTTGCGAAAAAGAACCTTTTCGAAAAAAAGTCATTTTTCTAATAGTTTTGCCCAAACTGACAATTTGTTTTATTAATTAATTTATTTATTTCAAGTAAATAATTTAGAGAAAAAATTTTTTCGAAGTTAAAAAAAAACAAAATTGTAGGTAAAAAAGTAATTTTCGTAACTAAGCAACGATCAGATTGATGTTTGGTGCGAAACCTAGGGGTCGGAAAGAATTACTTTTATACAAATGTATACCCTTTCCACCTGTGGTGGTGAGGGTTAAAAAATCACTCAATAGTCTATATGTTGATGAATTTTTAATTTTTTGTTTAAAAAATTTTTATAATAAATTTATAAATAATTATCCAATAGATTTTTTTTTAATTTAATAAATTATCCCGGTGTTGAACTCGGGCTGAAAAACTGAAATTTTCTTTTTTGAATTTAATTTAATTTTTTTTGGAATTTTTTTTTTTAATCAAATTTAAATTTTTAAACGTAATAAAAATTTGTTGAAATAATTCTTGCAAAAAAAAAACCGGACTTCAAAACAGATAGATGGGCAGCAATTCAAAACTAAAAATGTAAGAAGTAATCTGTAAGAATTAGATTTAAACCAAATGCAAGATGCGCCAAAATTAGCGGGAAATAAAAGTAAAGTCTATGTGAATGTCAAGCCTCTCCCTATTACTGTTCAAAAGTTGTTAAGCTATTTTCACCAGCATCCGTCTTTTATGGGAACACCTACCCCCGGGGGTTCCAATTGTCACTGCAGGAATATGGCAAATGCTTTGACGCGGTTCACTCGGGGAAAATAGGGGCACCAGACGCTAGGGTTCCTAGAGCCTAAATCTGGAAGAAAAGGTCTGCGATAAACATTAAGGGTCCTCTTCGAGGCTCGACCAGTGCCCAAAGGACTGGTACCACGGGAATCGGTGGCCCCACAGAGAGCCTATCCTCTCTGTGACCGGTTGTTGGTGAGGTCCCCTTCGTGGGTACACGTGGTGGTTGTGGTTTAAGATCGATTTATGTAGGTATGGTGCACGGTCGATCAAGTGTGCTGTTGCACTCTCAACAGACGGAGTTTGGATAGTCTCCAAACCCCTAAGCAAGAGGCTATAATATGGATCTAGGCTTGCCATACTATATAAATTGCTACTCATTGTGACTGTATCACACACAAAAAGCGATTGGTGGCAATCGTAAAGTGTTGTTATACTACACAATGGGGGCGCTAGTCTACGCCTAAGTTTCTCTCGATGGTAAGACCACCGTGAGCTTAGGCCGACTAGGCAGGTACTCACGTTAATCTTGTTCCACAATTTTATGGGGACACCATTCAAGCCTGTCTTTACAATAATTTTTAGAATTTTAAAATTTTGTATAAATTTTAAAATATCATCCAGGGGTGGGTACCTTTGTATAAAGTAATTACGTAAGTAAGTCATAAGATTTGGTGTGGATTACTTTCATAGCAAAAGAGAACAAAATATCGTTAGGACGCACGCAACGTGTGTGGGCACAGCTAGTAAAAACTGATTCAGATAGTAATCGCATTGGAATACAAAACACAAATTTTAGGTATTTTTGTCTCTCTGGCTGTCTGCCTGAGTTTTGTTAAAATTTTGTAGGGAGGCACCCTAGTACCTCGTTAAATATATAGAATAATTTTTACTAGAAAAATTTCTTTGTATTTTCAAGCAAAATGAAGATAAAAGGTTAGTGTTATTTGTTGTCCCATTATTTTTTAGTTAAATTTTTGTTGCTGGAAATGTTTTTAGAAGAGAAAAAGGAAGTTTAGTTTTTTTTTATATAAAAAGTATTCTGTGTAAATTTTTTTTTATAAAAAAGTTCTTCCTGAGACAAATATCATACATACGTATTGTGGACATTTTATTAAACAAAATATTTTATTTCATTTAAATGTGAGTTTCTTTGTAATAGAAAAACCAATTCCTATGATTAGCTATTTAAAGAAATTCCTCTTTCCCCCACCTAAACTCTCTCTAGTACACGACTATTTTTCGTCACACATTCAGTTTTTGTTTAGTACTGAGCAGTACTTTTTTATTTTAAATAATAATTTTTTAACTAAAAATAATCAATGGTTTATTCTCATTAAAATTTATCGCATGGGTGGCTAATATGTCAGGATGGCCGAGCGGTCTAAGGCGCCAGACTCAAGTGTTATAACTTGCTTTGTTCCAACAAAGTGTGTGTGAGCGTTCTGGTCCTCTCTGAGGGCGTGGGTTCGAATCCCACTTCTGACAAGATTTTTTTTTAATTTATATTGTTTGTATTTTTTAAGTATCAATGAATATATTTTTCTTAGAAAGAATTATGTTTTTAAAAATATTAAAACTTTTATTTCACCTTTAAAACATTATTACCAACATAATAATGGCATGTCATTAATATGTTCACCATGTTGTCGGTATTTGTGTATTTTAAGTAGTCGGCTTTTTTTTTTTTTTGATTCTATTTTTAAGCAGATGTTGTTTTAAAATGTTGTTAAATAATTTTGTCTCTCTGAACTTTCTACAACAAAATCTTCTTAAGTACTAAGAACACAAAAAAAAAAAAACAAAATTAAAATCATGTTACAATGTGCTAAAACATGTTAAGACATGATATAAAAATCTATTTCCTATACGTGTAAGTGTAAGTGTTGTAAAATTATTTTTTAGACAAAGTTTTTGAAAGTTATTTCCTTAAGCCTTTGTTGGAGAAACCAAGACAGGGTATAAGGAATTGCAGTAAGTGGTTTTAATGTTTTTCCTGTTTTAAAAACAATAAAGGACATATTTTGTTTAGAAACATAAGTGAAAGGGATATATGTACATATGTAGGTATGCACATACACATTTTAAAGACATTAGTTTTCCTTTTAAAATATATGTATGCACATATTTTAGATACCCAAATTTCTTTAACCAACAATCAACTTGGCTGCATCGTACTAATGGAATTTTTAAGCTTTAAACACTTAGAAGACAGTGGCTACACAGCTACACAACTACAAACGCCTTTAGCTACAATTGCCCCCATGTTCTGAGCACCTGAATTATAGTAAAGAAGATAGTAACATCCTAAACTCTTATATTATTGTAGAAATATATATTTTATTTTTATAAAATACTTGTTCAAAAAATACTTTTATCGCGTTAAAAAAAAAAAAAAAATAAATTTATTTGGTAAAAATTTTAATAAAACAAAATATATTTTTCCCTTCCCCGCTCTCTCAGCTCTTATTGCTCATTGTCGCTTACGAAAATATTAATTGGATAGAAGTTAGCTACAGCCACAACGATCGTCGTGTATATGGCTTTCATGACATCTAAGTATTCGTCTTCATCAGTGTATGAAAACACACAAAACATTTCGCAAACGTTTTATGCAAAAATACAAACTTTTTGCAAACGTTTTATGCAAAAATACAAACTTTTCAAATATTTTTAATCGTTTTGTACATGAGAAAACCAAAACAAATAAATATTGAATGAAAAAGATCGCAAACAAGACAAATGGGTTCTTACTTATCTGCTCATTCTAAAATACCATTACAATCGTAAATTTTAAGGGCCGATGTTGATTTTGAATCAAACACAAATTATTTACGAAATTATTGTCATTTCTTTTTATTTTGATAATATTGCTATGGTTCGATTATGTATGGAACAAAATATCGGCCAAATGGACGCCGCGACTTCGGCGGCACACCTCCATTCGATGCTGCAAATTTTCGATGACGTTTAGGCATAATTGCGGTTCTATGCCGTTAATGTGCCGAACTATCTCATCCGTTAGCTCTTGAATTGTTTCGGGCTTAACGACGTACACCTTTTCTTTTAAATAACCCCAAAGAAAGAAGTTCAAAGCTGTTAAATCACATGATCTTGGCGGCCAATTGACATCGCCACCACGTGAGATAACACTAACACGGCCACTGAATTTGTCGCGCAAAAGATCCATTGTTTCTTTAGATGTGTGGCACCGTCCTGTTAAAACCACATTTCGTTCACATCCATATCTTCCAATTCGGACCATACAATTTTCATTATCATCTCACGATAACTGCTTGACCGGCCTCATTTTGGACAAAAATACGGCCCCATGATGACGCCAGCCCATAAACCCCACCAAACAGTCACTCTTTGTAGGTGCATTGGTTTTTCGACAATCACTTTTGGATTATCATTCGCCCAAATGCGACAAAATTTTCGTTATCATCTCACGATGTCGAATACTATTCACAGTAACTGCCTGACTGGCCTCATTTTGGAAAAAATACGGCCCGATGATGCCGCCATCCCATAAACCGCATCAAACAGTCACTCTTTGTGGGTGCATTGGTTTTTCGACAATCACTTTTGGATTATCAATCGCCCAAATGCGGCAATTCTGCTTATTGACGAATCCGCTGAGGTGAAAATGTGCCTCAACACTGAAGATGATTTTCCACTGTTGATCATCAACTGTTGCCTTTTCTTCCCACTCACCATTCTAACCATTGACGACGTTTGAAATGATCAAGAGGCTTTAGTTCTTGAGTCCATTGCACCGTGTAAGCGAGTAAATGGAAGTCTTTGTGCATAATGTTCATCAACGACGAGCGTGAGAGGTGCAATTGTTGGGCACGACGACGAGTTGAGGTGGACGGCTCTTCAGCCACACCATCGCGAACAGCAGCTATATTTTTTGCAGTACGAGCTGTACGAGCATGCACTGGTGTTTTTACATCTCCTACAGACCCGGTTTGCTCACATTTTTTTTTTACGATTTTTACTACATTTGGACCATGAAATTGACCAAAAAATCACGGAGTACACGATATGTACTTTGATTTGTACGCCCATTTTCATAATAAGCCTGAATAACTTTAACGCGTTCCTCGATTGTGTATCTTTCCATGGTTCAAATTGAGTAAGTCTGAAGTAGAGAAATGTCAAATTAAATAGAGATAAAAACTTGACGTTTAGATGTGGTTCACATTTAACATCGGCTCTTAAAATTTAAACAACCGGAACCAATTGCGAACAAAACAATAGTATAAACTTATTATTTTTTGAGTGTTTGATTATTTTATAATTAATGTAGAGGGATATCGAACCAGACCGCTTCCTTAGTAGGCCCTTTTTCAACCCCCTTCCGTTCTTAATGGTTATAGGCAACCTAATTGTAATTTACGGTAACCTTACTTTCATTGAGTCACGTGCTACTACCAGCGCCTGTACTCTTGACTTTAGTGATTTCAGACTGTCGACTGATAATTATCGGCCATCTTGCTGATTATTTTTTTTTTTGTTTTTAAAGACAACACTAGATCTGCAAAACTTTTTTGCTTGTCTGCAGAAAACACCCAGAGTTTCGGCGGGAATCGAACCCTCAACCTCTAGACTGATAGACTAGTGCGCTACCAATCAGTCTATCGAGGCACTCCACGTTGTCTCTAGTAGTTGTTAGCATTTGGCTTGGAATCCCCATGACATACAAAAGATGCCATGGTCCTAAGTTAGCCAGTGCTGAATATTTATACACAATATGCGATACCGACTCAGCCTCTTTCGATATTTTTTCATGACCTCTCACTAACGCAATTATTTAGCTTTTGGTACTTCTATTATATCTGAGCAAAATACTTGTCTTCCGGCAAAGGGGCCCTTTGAGTAACATTCAAGCCTGTTTACATGTAGTGGCCTTCCTTTACCTTTTCATTTTTATTTAGCAAACGTAAGCGAAAGGTTTTTTTCCCAAAACGTTTCTGTTCTGTTCTCATTGTTTTCTTTTCTACATGGGGGGTTATTACGTATTTCGATTCGCAAAGGAAATCATTCGAATTTGTATGACTTTAACATTGTGTTTCGAAAAAGATTTCTTTTGAATCGAAATACGTATTACGTTTAAATCAATGTACAGTTTGTGTGCAAAGAACAAAACGAAGGCAAACGTTTCGTTTTGTTTAAGTATTAAAACAACTGCTGTTCCACTCTAACTCAAATCAATTTGCTTCTGCAGTGCCTAGCCCAGCTCTAAGGAAAACGTTTCGTTTTGTTTATTTTCGTACTCTGGTCTTTATGCAAATCGTGTGTATTTTAATTTAGGTAGATTGTGTAGTCGGTAGCTTGCTGTCGTTTATGTGTTTATGCATTAAAGTAAGATTGTGGAAGAATGAGCATCCTTCGTTTTTCTTTTCTTTTTACTAACATCCATCACTCCACAATTTTACTGTGTTGCTTTTAATTTATTTAAGTTTTACCCAAGTAATTTGTAAATTATTGCAGCTCGTTTATTGCTTTTCATTGCTTCCTAAAGTTTGATTTGTCTGGCTGTGTTTTACTTCTTCTTGAATATTTAATGGAATTTATCAAGTACTTCGACGTTGTTTTACTATGAAACAATAGACTGAGGGTTTTTTTGCTCGAGTTTTACCTTTAATTGTCTTGTAAATTGTTACCCAAAGATCAAGTTAATTTGTAAAATGATTTCAGAAGAAGAGTGTAGTAGTAAGTGGAACTAAAATCGTAACGTACTGTTACGGGTATTGCAGCAGAACTTTTGCTGAACAAATTGTGAGAAATTTTAATTAAAAATTTTCAAGTATTTCAACAAGTGGTGTTAAGCATTGTGAAATAAAAAAAGTTGCTTTTAAAACATAATAGCGAATTATAATCGATAAAAAATATATATTTTGAGTAGTATTTGGTTTTCAAAAGTTGATGAAGTTGCAAAAAAAAAAGAAAAATTTGTTTTGCAAGTGGAAGGCGGCGGTGTTTTTTTTGAAAGTATAACAACTGATGGTTTACTTGAACTCAAATGAACTTGCTTTTGCAGTGCCTAGCCTCGCACTTTTAAATAATGATTTTAAGTCATTGTACCACTGCTAACATGAAAAGTCATAGGATGATTACGGTTGAAGCAATTGCCACCAATTTCCCGCAGGCTATCGTGACACTAAAGAAGTCTATTTTAAACAATAAAAGTGTTATTTTTCCGAAAAATATATTTTATCCAAGCAAAGACGCGGAGCTTTCAAACTGCCCTCGTAGCACTTACACTAATCTAAACAAATGATTGTTAATTACCGTGTATCTACGATAAATGCATACATCGTAGATACAAATATATCGGGTGGTTAAATTTTAAGGGTCGATGTTGAATGTGAACCACACCTAAATGGCAAGTTTTTATCTGCATTTATATTGACACTTCTCAACTTCAGACTAACTCAATTTGAACCATGGAAAGATACGCCATCGAGCAACGCGTTAAAGTTATTCAGGCTTATTAGAAAAATGAGTGTTCAAATCAAAATATATATCGTGCACTTCGTGATTTTTTTAGACAATTTCATCGTCCAAATGTGCATACAATGGGAAAAATCGTGAAAAAATTTCAGCAAACCGGGTCTGTAGGAGATGTGAAAACACCCGTGCATACTCGAACAGATCGTACTGCAGAAAATATTGCTGCTGTTCGCGATAGTGTGGCTGAAAAGCCGTCCACCTCAACTTGTCGTCGTGCCCAAAATTGCACCTCTCACGCTCGCCGTAGATGAACATTATGCACAAAGACTTGCACTTACACGTTTACAAGGTGCAATGGACTCAAAAACTAAAGCCTCTTGATCATTTCAAATGTTGTCAATGGTTAGAATGGCGGGTGGCAAGATCAATTTTCGAAGAAAATCAGTTATGAGGCGCATTTCCACCTCAGTGGATTCGTCAATAAGCAGAATTGCCGCATTTATGCAAATGATAATCCAAGAGTGATTGTCGAAAAACCATTGCACCCACAAAGAGTGAATGTTTGGTGCGGTTTATAGGCTGGCGGCATCATCGGGCCGAATATTTTTCCAAAATGAGGCTGGTCAGGCAGTTAATGTGAATGGTGTTCGCTTTAGTGAGATGATAACGAACTTTTTATGGTCCGAATTGGAAGATATGGATGTGGACGATATGTGGTTTCAACAAGACGGTCCCACTTGCCACACAGCTAACGAATCAATGACTCTTTTGTGCGACAAATTCAATGGCCGTGTTATCTTACGTGGTGGCGATGTCAATTGGTCGCCAAGATCAAGTGATTTGACACCGTTGGACATCTCTCTTTCGGGTTATTTGAAAGAAAAGGTGTACGTCGATAAGCCAGCAACAATTCAAGAGCTAGAGGATAAGATAATTCGGCACTTTAACGGCATAGAACCTCAATTATGCCTCAGCGTCATTGAAAAGCATCGGATGGCCATTTGGCCAATATTTTGTTCTTATTGTTTCGAAGTTTACCTTCTACATCCAAGCTACAAAAAGATTTCTTTTATATCCGGAAATGATTTATGAATTTCAAAAAAAATTGCCGAATTTATAAAATATTTAAAATTGCCTATTTTGCACACAAAACTGCACTTTTTTCTTTTTTCCAAATCGCAACTCTTTACAAAATAGCGCACTTTTTGCACAAAAGTGAAAATTCTTGAGAAAGTGAAAATGCATAATATAAATTTGTTGTTGGATTTAAATGAAAGCTAAGTTTCTATGCATTTGCACTTTCGCAACAATATAATTGCAGAACTATTGTGCAATAAAAATAAATTGTGAAATAAAATTAGAAAGTGACTAATTAACAATATTTAATATTTTGGATTAAAATTGCATATTTTACGCAAATCCGCATTTCTGGATAATATTGCAACTTTACACTTTTTCACACAAATTTGCATTTTTGCACAAATTTGCATTTTTTGCACAAAACTGCTTTTTTGGTCAAAACTTCAGTTTATGCACAATAACATTAATATACAATTTTTTTTGCCACACTATTGCACTTTTTGGCGCAATATTCAACTATTTTGGAATAAAATCGCCATTTTTGGCACAAAATTACACTTTTTGCAAAAAAAAAACTATACTTTACACTATTTAGTACAAAAATGCATACTTTGCCACAAAATTGCACGTTTTAGCACAATATTCCACTGTTTTGCATAAAATTGCATTTTTTGCAAAAAAAAAAACTATACTCTATAAAATAATGCACTGTAATACACTTTTTACACGAATCTAAACTTTTTGGTACAAAATTGCACTTTTTGCCACATAATTGCAACGTTGCCACAATATTGCACTTTTTGGCACATAATTTCACTTTTTGCCACAAAATTGCACTTTTTCGATAAATATTCAACTATTTTGGAATAAAATTGCACTTTTTGGCACGAAATTGCACTTTTTGCAAAAAAAAAAAAAAAAAACTATACTCTTTACAATAATGTACTATAATAGAGTTTTTACACGAATCTACACTATTTGGTAAAAAAAATTGCACTTTTTGCCACATAATTGCATTTTTTGCCACAAAATTGCACCTTTTGCAAAAAAAAAACTATACTCTATACAATAATGCACTGTAATACACTTTTTGGTACAAAATTACACTTTTAGCCACACAATTACACTTTTTAGCACAAAATTTATTTTTTAGAAAAAAATTTTACTTTTTTCCACAAAATTGCAATTAGTTAATTGCATAAAATAAGGCACAAATCTACAATATTTGCACTTTTTACCTAAAATTACACTTCTTGCTTAAATATTTTAAGAAAAAATGCACGTAATTGCTAGCATTAAGTGAGGGCGATTTTTGTAATAAGACTCTTTACTCGTAATCCTTTGTTTTAATAAAAAAGTGTTCCCCAATACTTTCTTCATACATATATGTGGCCACAGAGAAAGTGGGTTCACCGATCTTTTGTAGTTTTTCATTGGGGTAAAATTGATTGAAGAATCGATTTCGCCAAAGCCGAAATCATATAAAATTGGGTTTTTCTGAATGTAAGCCGAGTACAAAAAAACAAAAAAAAAAAAACTGTTTAAAAATTGTTTGAAAACTTTTTTCAAGTGTTTCAGTGAAACGTTTTAAAGGGTTAATCAATTGTTCTTCGGTGGGGTCAAATTTAGTGAGAAATCAAAAGAATCGCAAAAATTTGTTATTCCATGTGTATATTAATCGTATTACTTCCTTTGGAAAGGGATAGGAGTTGTTAAGACACATGGCTTATGTCCCTTTTTATATCAGCGGTCGCATATGCAGGTGGGGGTTACTGAAGCAGACCACAACTCTTATTTAATGTCTAGAAGGATATTCGATATTCTTTGACTGTAATGAGGTTTGTAAAAGGACATTTTCTTTTTTAACCGACTTCAAAAAAGAAGGAGGTTATCTATTCGTCTGAATGTTGCTTTTTTATGTTTGTGCCCGCAGAACTCAGTCATTTCTGAACTGATTTAAAAAATTTTTCTTTATTAGAAAGGAAATGCTTACAGATTGGTCCCATTTTAAAAGAAGTTCAGAATTTTGAAAATTAAAGGGTGTCCCCATACAACATACGTGATTTTTACGTGTATTATGAACCGTAAAGGCCACCCTTTTAAAATTTATAAAACTGCATATCACTATAGTTGCCAATAATAGAAATTAATAAAAAAATAAACTTAAAAATTAAAGGGTGTCCCCATATGTGACGTCAATTTAAATATATGAACCATTTGAACCATTGTAGACAATCACTTGAAAATTGGACAAAATGTCCAATATTTATAATCAGAAATTAAATATTTATAATTAGAAGTTAAAGGGTGTCCCAATAGTTGATGTATATTGCAAATCTTTTGAACCGTAACAGAGAGACGGTTGAAATATACAAAGAACCTGTATATCTAAGTCTTTTATAACATCAAGATTATAATTTAAATTTGGAAACTAAAGGGTGTCCCCATAATTGATAAAATTTTACCTATCTAGCCCTATCTTTTGAACCGCTATAGACAAACATTTGAAAATTAGACAGAATCTCCACTACTATGTCCCGTATAATAACATTTATAAATATTTAAAGTTATAAAGGGTGTCCCAATAGTTGATGTAAATTGATGCATATGGCCAAACTTTTGAACCGTTTGAGACAGACATTTGAAATTTACAAAGAATCTGTCCTTTAAAAAAAATGTTTAATTTAAAATTTTACATTAAAGGGTGTTCCCTAGGTGATATTGTTTAACCTATATAGCCATATCTTTGGAACCGTTACTTTTTATTGCTGTGTCAGTAATAATAAGTGTAAAAAAATTAAGGGTGTCCTCATATCTGAAGTAATTTGTCGTATATGGCTTTATCTGCTGAACCGTTATGGATAGACATTTGAATGTACAGAACGTATATTACTATGTCCGTTAGGGCAACAAGTATAAAAGTATTTGATTTGAGTACTATTTCTTACAGATTACTTCCATTTAAATTTTTAGTTAAGAATTGATACACATATAATTGTTTTGTAGTCGGTTTTTTTTGCAAGAATTATACAATACATAATCAATTTGAAAATATCTTTCTTTTAAATCCTGCAAAAATGAATCACCCCATCACATCGCATATTTCTTGTTGTACAAATTAAAACAACAGCCGACAATTTGTTATCTAAATAAAACTTAATTTAAAATTTAACAACATCACACATAAATTAAAACGTAAATGACCACCACCTACAATTTACAAATTTAAAAATTTTATTTAGAAAACTTTTTTTGTTTATACAACTTTAGAACAGAGCGGAATAAAGGTAGTAATAAATTCTTTTTCTTCCCTTTAAGGAGGTGTGTAGTTCCTGCAATATTTATGGCCTTTTTATGCTGCTACTATGGTGAATAAATTTATTGCTTAAATCCTTTACTAATGACAATTATTGTTACGGCATGTTTCGAATATTTAAGGAATTTAGTTACGAGTCTTTTTCGAAAAACTTAAATACAACAAGTGTTGTATTTGTTAGTCGTAAGCATTTTAAGGGAATTTTAGATATTTAACAGCATATGAACGTAATAAAACAAATTGTTAATTTGATTAACAGATCAAATACAGTCAACAAACATCATTTTTGTTGTTTCCTCTAGGTACGTGAGCTTCTGTGTCTATGGAATTTGCAGGGAGAAGGAAGATAAGAGAAACAAATTCAAAACATTCTTATTGTTTATTAGAGCTTAACTAATGTTGTTGATGACAAGATATTTTTTTTCGAATAAGTTCTATATACACAATTTTATTTAGAGCAACATCATGTATGTCAACATCATGTATGCTAACTAATAATTTAAGCATGTTGTAAACAAATAACCAAAGTAATCTGGTCGGTCATGGTTTAGTGAATGTTGTATATATGTACATACATACGTATTTGTATAATAATTTAATGAATTTAAAGAATAATATTTGAAGAATGTTGTAAGTTTTATAAACAATTGAGGAAGTACTTTAAATACTGATATAATTATGATATGAAGAGTGAATTTTATTGAAAAAAAAAATTTATTTTGTTTAAAAATTGCGACTCGTTTTAAATTTCGGTAAAATTTCTTTTCAAAAAATTGCTACCTTTTATTAAAAAGTGCAACTTTTTATTAAAAAAGTGAAACTTTTTGTTAAAAAAGTGCAACTTTTTATTAAAAAAGTACAACTTTTTATTAAAAAAGTGCAACTTTTTATTAAAAAGTGCAACTTAAAAAACAAGTAACAGTGCTATACTCGGGCATGCCGCATCTTATATACCTTTCACTACAGTAATCTTAAATATTCCCTTACTCTGTTATGTTTCCCAATTTCACAATAATTTATATTCGGTTTTTACTTTTATGATTTTCAACTTCATTATTAAAAATATAATATAAAGACTAGCTGACAATATTTTGCTTAATATTGATTTTATGGTATTCCATAAGTGCTTTAGTTATGGTTTATAAATTTACTTTATATAAAGGTACCCATCCCTCAATAAAATTGTAAAAAAAGGTGTTTAAAATATTTTAATAACTTTGTAACTCCACAAAGTAAAATGAAATACAAATTTTATTCAATTGGCGCCTAATGTTACGCAATATCTCAGTTTTAAAACGAAATTTTCAGTATCTTTAAGCCGGAAATTGCGTTTTTTCACTACTTTTTCTCTACTTTCTCTTGGAAATGAGATATTTTTGCATCCTATATTGGAATCAGGATGCTAAGCTACCTCCCCACAAAATTTTGTTAAAATCCATCCAGTAGTTTTTACGTGATGCGAACGCAAATGTAAAGCAGACGGACATACAGATAGACAGAAATGAGTTGCTATTTTATTATATGTATAGATATAGATTTTTTTTAAATTTTATCGAAAATGTGTTGTAAAAATTTTATTAAAAATAATATATAATTATAATAATTTTTTCTATAAATTTATCGAAAATTATTTCTAAAAATTTTATTGAAAATTTTTTCTAAATCAAAAATTTTATGTAAAAATTTATGGTAAATTTTTGGTAAAAGTTTTATCGAAATTTTATAGAAAAAATTTTTTTAAATATTTTATGGTTTAAAAAAAATTTCCAATAAAATTTTTTGTAAAAATTTTTGCGAAAATATTTTCTAAAAACTTAATCGAAAATTTTTTCAATAAATTTTATCGAAATTTTGTAAAAATTTTGTTTGTAAAAATTTTATGGTAAATTTTTGGTATGTTTTATCGAAATTTCTTTGTAAAAATTTTATAGAGGTGAAAGGTTTAAAAAAAAATTTCTTATAAATTTTTGTAAAAATTTCACTGAAAAGCTTTTATAAAAATTTCACAGAAAATTTTTTGTAAAAATTTTAGCGAAAATATTTTGTAAAAATTTTATCGATAATTTTTTACAAATTTATCGAAAATTATTTCCAAAAATTTTATTTAAATTTTTTTCTAAATCGAAAATTTTATGTAAACATTTATGGTAAAAGTTTTATCGAAATTTTATCGAAAAAATTTTGTAAATATTTTATGGTTTAAAAAAAATTTCCAATAAAATTCTTTATAAAAATTTTTGCAAAAATATTTTCTACAAATTTTATCAAAATTATTTCAATAAATTTAATCGAAAATTTTTTCAATAAATTTTATCGAAAATTTGTAAAAATTTTGTTTGTAAAAATTTTATGGTAAATTTTTGGTATGTTTTATCGAAATTGCTTTGTAAATTTTATAGAAGCGAAAGAGTTTAAAAAAATCCAATAAAATTTTTTGTAAAAATTCAACGAAAATATTTTCTAAAAAATATTGAACATTTTTTCTAAAATTTTATCACAAATTTTGTCTATAATTTTATCAAAAACTTTTTCTAAAACTTTATAGAAAAGTTCATCGTTAAATTTTCCCAAAATTTCATCGTAAATTTTTTCTAAAATTTTATCGAAAATTTTTTATAAAATTTTTATGGAAATTTTTTTCAAAAATTATTTGTAAGAATTTTAACGAAAATATTTCGTAAAAATCTCATCGAAAATATTTTGTAAAAATTGTATCGAAAGTTTTTTGTAAAAATTTTAGAGAAAATTTTTAAAAGTTTTAACGAAATTTTTTTTGTAAAAATTTTAACGAATTTTTTTAAATGTTAACGAAAATTTTTTGTAAAAATATTATAGAAAATTTTTTGTAAAAATTTTATCGATAGTTTTTTGTAAATATTTTGAAGAAAATTTTATATTAAGACCTTTCTGCAATCTATATTCCTTTAGCATGGTCAGACTAAGGCACTGTTGTTATAGCGGCCTACACTTTCTATGAAATTATCAAGAGTGTACATATTGCGGTTCAAAAAAAGTCGTATACGTGAAAAACATGTCACTGTCGCCACACCGTTTAATTTTTAGTAATTATTTTATTGCCCATAGAAATATGCCTTCTGAGAAAATTTATAGAGTCTACCTATTATGGTTCAAAACTTAGGCAATATGTATAGAAATCACATCACTATCGGAACACCCTTTAGTTTTTAGGTTTATTCTTTTATACTGGTTTATAAAGTGAATATAGTTTTGAATTTCTTTGTGTAAATTTGAAGTGCATGCCTCCTATAGTTTAAGAAATAAAGACATATACACTAATAACACGTCACTTTTGGAACACCTTATAAGTTTTAGTATTTGTTGTTATAGCGGCCACAGTAATACAACTTGTGTGAAAATTACGGTTCTGGGGATAGAAGGCGCTGACAGACGGACGGACATTGTAGCGAAAACAAACGGGCTACGTTTCTACCCTTTGGGAACGGAATCCTGTTACTTAAAATAATCAATTTTTTTTAAATAGAGCGGCTTTGCTTAAAAGATTGAAATTTTATTTCAGAAAAGTGGAGTTTGATACAGTTTAATAAAAATAATAATAATAATAATAATAATAATAATAATAACAATAACAATAACAATAATAATAATTATAATAATAATAATAATAATAATAATTATAATTATAATTATAATAATAAAAAATGCACTTTTTTGTTAAAAAATTGCACATTTTTACAAAAAAAAGCAGCTTGTTTTGGTAACGGTTTTGGGAAAAAAGCACATTTTTTTATAAAGTCAGATCTCTTTTAAAAAGAGCACCTCTTTATATAAAGCATTAAAGAAAACTTGTAAAAATATCCAAAACTTAATTGAATTTTTTATGAAACAGCACCGTTTTTATAAAATACCGAAACTGATAAAAAAAAAACTGATTCTAAAAATAAGTCCGAAAATCACTACAGAATATGTACTATGTGTATAGGACAACTCTTTATCGCATGCTATATTTTTTCTAAAACATATTTAACTCGAAGTATTTATCTTCATACACATGAAATTTTTAATAATAAACATTTTCTCAAATTAAATTTGGTTAAAGTATGAACACAGTTTGTTAGTATAATCTATTGTCCTTCCATTTTGGATGAAATGAGACCCAAATTTGTTAGGCTAATCTATTGTCTTCTTTTTTCACCAGGTTTGATTCCCTGAGATACAAGGGTTTGGAAACAGAAACCATATTTCTAAAAATTAGTCCGAAAATCATTGCAGAATATGTACTAAGTGTATGGGTGAACTTTTTTATCGCATGCTATATTTTTTCTTAAACATATTAACACGACGTATTTATCTTTATAAACATGAAATTTTCACATTCACATATTCAAAAATTCATAAAAATTTTTTTAAATTATATTTGGGTTAAGTATTAGCACATTTTGTTAGTATAAGCTATTGTCCTTCCAAATTTGTTAGTCTCAATCTATTGTCTTCCTTTTTCACCAGGTTTGATTCCCTGAGATACAAGGGTTTGGAAACAGTAACCATATTTCTTTAAAATTAGTCCGAAAATCACTGCAGAATATGTACTAAGTGTATGTAACTTTTTTATCGCATGCTATATTTTTTCTAAAACATATTTAACTCGATGTATAATCTATTGCCCTTCCATTTTGTACAAAATGAGACCCAAGTTTGTTAGTCGAATCTATTGTCTTCCTTTTCCACCAGGTTTGATTCCCTGAGATAAAAGGGTTTGGAAACGGTGACCTTATTTCTAAAAACTAGTCCGAAAAGCATTGCGGAAGTGTATGAGAGAACTTTTTTATCGCATGCTATATATATTTTTTTTAAACGTATTTAACTCGACGTAAATATCTTCACACACATTTTTTTTAACTAAAATATTTTATTTGCTTTCCATAAAGCTCTCTTGTACGATAAATAGTATGAGTATTTGATGATGATATCATGGAATTAAAAATCAACAATGTCTGGACGTGAAAATTTACAATAACAAAAACAAGTTTTAAAATAAAGAAAACACAGATGAAAATGAAAATAAAAACAATTCAAGTGAAATATAATAGTGTAAATTTTATACTCGTGTTTTTCTTGTTCCAACAAACCTGGCACCAAGTTTTGGGAAAATTTTCTGCCAAAACAAAGAGAGAGAGAGAGAGAGAAAAAAAAAAGTTGTAGTGAATTCACAGATGGTTATTCCGTAATAAAATAAACAATATTTTTACTACAATTTACCTAAAGCCAAAGAAAATAGAAGAGAAGGAAAAATAAAGTTAAAAAAATTTTTATATTTTTCCGTTTCCAAAAGAAAGTTGTAGTAAAAGCTATAAAAATAAATATTGCAATACATTAACACAACAACAAAAAAAAAAAAAAAACAAAAATAAAAACAGGACTTTACTTTATTTTTTCTTTATATTTTTTTTTTGGCAGCTCAAACACAGCGTATTTAAGCCAGCCACCGCCACCCTATTAAATACAGATTTACTTTATATCACAAAAACATGTTACCACCAGGGTGTCTTTTTTCATTATCCACTCCTTGACGCTCATGCTGCTGGCTGGCAATATTATGAAACAGTTTAACTGGGATTTACGTGGCAAAGGCGAAAAAAAATAATGTCTCCATTTTGGTCAAATAAATTTTTTTTAGTAGTTTTTTTTTAAATAATGTCTCTGTACGCTTGACATTTGAATCATCCTTTCATATCCTTTTCATATATCCTTTTTTATATTTGTTTGACTCATGTGTTAAACAAAAAACAGCCAGTTAGTGGTTGATTATGTACAAAGAAAATGTATTTAAATCATATGTTAGTGGAGCCAAAGGACATGACAGTGATTTTTATTTCATTTTCTTTCGTAGACAGTAACATAACATTAACTGGTGTTAAATACTTTTTTGATGTTTAAAATTTTTTTTATTTAAAAAAAGTACGAGGGTGATTGCAAAAATATTCAAAACTTATTTATACAATTTTTGAGAATTTAAATTTTTAATTATTTAATATTATGCTAATTGCCCATAATCTATACATATAATAAAATAGTAACTCATTTCCTGTCTGTCTGTCTTTCTTTGTTTGTGTTCGCATCATGTAAAAACTGCTTTATGGATTTTAACAAAATTTCGTGAGGAGTAACCTTAGTAACCTGATTCCAATATAGGATACTTTTTTTCCGCAAAAATATCTTATTTCTCAGAGAAAGTGAAGAAAAAGCAGTGAAAGTACGCCGATTTTTTTTTAACGATTTAAAGTTACTGCATACTTTAGGGCATCTTTTATATTTGAAACAGTAATTTTAAGCACTGTTGGGCAACACATGGCGCTGTTTTAAAATAATGCTAAAATATGAATTGAAAGCAAGATATTTTAAACACGGTTGGGCAATAGATGGCGCTGTTTTAAAATAATCATCACAAAATATGAATTCCTTACTGTCAAATATCCAATTGAATAAAATTTGTATTTGATTTGTATTTTTACTTTGTGGAATTACATTGTTATTAAAATATTTTAAACACCTTTTACAGAGCTTTACAATCATTCTTAGAATTTTAGAATTTTATAGAAATTTTATCTAGGGATGGATACCTTTAAATAAAGTAAATACGTAAGAGTCTTAAAATTTGATGTGGATAACTTTCAAAGTAAAATCGCACATAATAATGTCAGGACGCACACAACGTGTGGGGGGCACAGCTAGTAATAGTATATAATAATATTTAAAAATGCAAATTATCTCTTGAGGAAAAAACTAATTCCTACACATATTTCACTAGTTGATTGGGACAAATCAGCAAAAAAAACCTTTGTCCTAATTTCAGAAAAGCCGAAAATATTCTATAAGCAATAAACTTCTAAGAACAGAATGAGAATTATGTTAATAAAAGCCCATTACAAAATATAAAAGCTTAACCAAAACACCAACAAACAAACTGCGTTTCTATATTTTACTGTCGTTTATTTGGCTGCATAAACACTTTTCATCAATATTTCATTACAAATTTTTCAAATTTTTCTTTTTTTTATTTCCAGGTAAGTCAAATGAAAACTTATGAGCTACACGCTGAAATACAGTTTTGTAAGTATGTAATAACTTTTTAATAAATTTTCTAAAAATATTTATTATCAGCCTTATTACAGTTGCCATAGAAGTCGGAGAGCCTTAGACACTTTTGTACTACATTAAATAAAAAATGTCGGTGTTATATCTAATCTCGTAAAATATTATTGTACGTGTGTAAAGATAAATACATCGAGTTAAAGACATTTTTGAAAAAATATAGCATGCGATAAAAAAGTTTCCCCATTCATTTAGTACGTATTCTGCAAAGATTTTCGAATTTTTTTTTTTGAAGAAACATGGTTACTGTTTGCAAACCCTTTTATCTCAGGGAATCAAACCTGGTGGAAAATAAAGACAATAGATCATACTAACAAACTGTGTTCACACTTTTTTTTAAGTAGTATTTGTAATAATTTTTATAACATTTTGAAAATGTGACTTTGTGAAAATTTCGAGTATATGAGTTCTCTGACGGAAATAGCCACTGTGCCTAAACCCGTCCATCTTAGATAATTAAACCTGCTGGAATAGGAAGATAATACATCATACTAACAAACTGTGTTCATACTTTTTTTTTTTCAAAAATATTTGTAAACATTTTTATAGCATAAGGTAGGGTTCCGTACCAAGTTTAATATACAACTTTTAAATTACAAGATTTTAATTTTATTTTACGCCCTCTATGAAGAACAATTGGTAGCTCGTTGGTCTTGTAGGTAGTGTGCCAGTCTATTAGTCCGGGGTTGTGGGTTTGATTCCCACCAAAGACGCGTATTTTGCACTACAAGTGCGACAGGAAGACCAAGAAGGTGCCTGGATATAATCTGTGATAGGTCACGAAAACTCCAAGTATTATCTGGTCAAGTTAAAAAAAGAAGTAAGACGATACTTTCAGACGGTGTCTGGAAAAAGGCTTTTAAGAAACAGAAGGGGTCGGTAACGGATCCATAAAGTTATTGGTCTGCTTCGGTATCCCCCTACAAATTATATATATATATATATATATATATATATATATATATATATATATATATATATATATATATATATATATATATATATATATAATATATATATATATATATATATATATATATATATATATATATATATATATATATATATATATATATATATATATATATATATATATATATATATATATATATCTGAAGTCCCTTTAATTTATAATTTTATGTTACTATTACATGCTTTTTAAAAAACTTAAGTGTCGGCTTGTTATGGTTAACAATCACGTCTTCTATGGGAATACCCTTTAAGCGAGCATAGCTATACTTATCGTCTAAATTTCAAGTGTCTGCCTATAGCAGTTACAAGATGAGGCCAAATACATCGTAATACCGACTTGTAGGAAACACGCTTTCATTTTTCTTAATTTTATTTTAAATACTAGTTTTAAGAGCAGACATGGTAAAACAAAATTTGTGTAAAGTTAAAGTCTCTCCCTATTACGGGTGTTTTTATAGAGATATACAACTTTAAGTTGGCATTACTTTTCAAGATGGCGACCGATTTAACAGATGTCAAGTGATTTATTCTCAGTTTGGTTTGGCAATTCATCATGAATAGACTCACACCTGAACAATGCTTGCAAATAGTGCCCAAATCGAGATAAGCGTTGTTCTCGATTTTCATAAGCGAATTTTGTTTAGCGATGAAGCGCACTTCTGGTTGAATGGCTACGTCAACAAACAAAACTGCCGCATTTGGAGTGAAGGTAATCCTCAAGTGTATGTCGAAACACCGTTACATCCAGAAAAACTTACTGTTTGGTGCGCTTTATGGGCTGGTGGAATTATTGGTCCGTACTTTTTCAAAATCGATGGTGGCCAGAACGTTAGAGTCAATGGTGATCGGTATAGAGCCATGATTACTAACTTTTTCATTCCTGAATTGAATAACCATGATGTCCAGGAGATGTGGTTTCAACAAGACGGCGCAACATGTCACACAGCTCGTTCCACAATAGATTTATTGAAAGACACGTTTGGTGACCGCCTAATTTCACGTTTTGGAACTGTGAATTGGCCTCCAAGATCTTGTGATTTAACACTGCTAGACTACCTTCTGTGGGGCTATGTAAAGTCATTGGTCTATGCGGATAAGCCACAAACTCTTTACCATTTGGAAGACAAGATTCGCCGTGTTATTGCCGATATACGGCCACAAATGTTGGCAAAAGTCATTGAAAATTAGACGTCCAGATTGGACTACATCCGCACCAACCGTGGCGGTCATATGCCAGAAATCATATTTAAAATGTAATGCCACAAGACTATCTTTCAGATAAATAAAATTCATGTCAATCGGATAATCCATCGTTGTTTTATTGCAACTTAAAGTTCTATACCTCTATAAAAAACACCCTTTACATATACGTTCCCTCGCATTACTATTGAAACACCGTTTAATTTTTAGTTTTATAATAATTGGTTATAGTGGACCTGCATTACATACTCCGTATAAGTTTAAAGTGTTAATCTGTTACGGTTAACATAACAAGGCTTGAAAATCAAATCATTGACGGAACACCCTTTAGTCTTTATTTACTGATATTATAGCGGCCATAGTAATACAGCTTCTGTGAAAATTTCATGTGTCTACCTATCTATTATGGTTCAGAAATGAAGCCATATACATGAATTTTACGTCACTATCGGAACACCCTGTAATTTTTAATTTTTACTCTTTATACTTTTTAATATATAGAACATAGCTTGAAATACCCTGTGTAAAGAGTAACGTGATTTTTACGTATATGGCTTTAATTTTTATTTAAATCACGTCACTATTGGAACACCCTTTAACTTTTAATATTTTTAGAGTATATAAATTTTTATAGTAATACAACTGTTAAGAAAATTTTAAAAACCTACCTTTTACGGTTCCAGAAAAATAAGGTGCTGACAGACGAACTGACGCGTCAGTCAATTGTTGCCTATTGGGCTGCTAACAGAAGAAGCGGCTGAGGCACGAAACAAGCATTTCCGGCTTTTCAGACAGAATTTTGCTAGAAAGTTTTCAAGGGTTCAGTGTAACTTAGATATTATTAATAGGCTTTGGCTAAGTTCTGGCCCACTAATTACTAGTATAAGACCCACTCCAAAAAAAAGGTCATTACCTTTTACGAAAGCAGCAATTTCTTTCATGCTTCCACCGGCACTTAACGCTGAAGAGGATTCAGATTCTGAAGAGGTCTTTGAAGAATCAGACGAAGAAGAACCACGGCACTCTTCATCATCTTAGTGCAAAGGAGAAGTTGTTTTAAATAAATTAATTGTTATAATTTTAAATAAAATTTATCGTTACAATCATAAATAAGTTATTACTATGAATAAATTAATTATTTTCCGATAAATAAAATACTACAAAGTAACAAATTACAAAAATATTTTTTTAATAATATTCTTGGGAGACGGGGATTGGTTAGGCATTGGAAAGCTTAAAACTGAATATTTTTAGGAAATTGGCAAAAAAAAAAAAATAAAAAATTTTTTTTTTTTCACAGGGACCTTTTTGGGGGGGGGGATTGGAGGAATACCTCCCCCTGCCCATAAAAATAAATTTTTATGGTTTTAAGAAGTATAAATTCTATTTCTTTAAATAATTGCATTATTTTTTCAAATAATATTTTATTTAACCGCCCACAAAAGGTGTGGGGCAAAAAATGGTATTTAAGAATCACTTGAGTCCAACTTTAAGTTTTTGAACATTCTTTGACCTTAAAAGTTGTAATTGCTAAACAAAATGACGGGAAAATTAAAAAAAACTTGCATTTTTCAGAGGTAGGATTTGTTCTTCCAAGGGGAACTTTTTTCTCCTTGGTGCGATTTTTCCTATTTTCTAGCTTTGACAGCCAGATGACCATAACAGATTTTTCTGCAAAGTGTCATTAACCTAGGGGGGCACTCAGTACATTTTTAGAGGCAATATAAGCTAAAAAAAGTAATGTCAATGTCCGGCTAGATTGGCAAAATACCCCTAAGTGTGACGGCCAGATATTGTAACGAAAACAATAGGTTATTGATTTTATCCTTTGTGTACGGAACCCTAATAAACTAAAATTATCTTTGCATTTTATTATTTCCTGAACTATTATAGCACCCATCATTGTTGCTTTCCAACTATTTTATCAAACTAAATGAGAATTTCTGGACAAAGCACAATTATAAAGCTTTACTAAAATATCAACAAACAAACCACGATTTTGTTTTTATTGTTTTTTTTTTATACCACCAGTTGATCCTTAACAACCCTTAACACATAAGTTGAGTTGAATATTTTAAAAAAAAGTAAAAGTGCTATATTCGGCCGTGCCGAATCTTCTATACCCTTCACCACGGTGATTTTATTTGTACAGACATGTACAGTATTATCCATATTGTTGACTCTTGACTTAAATAAAGTCGTATGAGAAAAAATCAATATTCATGAGTTAAATAAATAAAAGACAATTGAAAACAAATTCCGTCTGCTACAATTGTCGACGTGTTGTCAGCTACTTAATGATATTGAAGACGACAGCTACATCGTAAACTCTGATATTGTTGTAGAAATACTTATTTTGCCTTTATAAAATTAAATAACTTTTTCAAAAAATTATAAATTTTTCTTCCAAAACTTTTTGTTTGTATATGAATTTGTAATTTACAATTTTGTGACATTTTCTTTTGTTGAATAAAATAAAAATTAGACGAAGTTGATGACAGCCACAACGGTGACCGTGTATCCATGTAGCTTTGCTGACTTCAAAATAATCGTTTTATTTTTGACAGTTTGTAGTCGGTATCCTGATGATATCTATGTGTTTAATGCGCCTAGGTTTTAAAACAGTGATATCATCTATTTAAAAATCAAACGGATTTAAAGAAATATGTTACTCTATATACACACATACATACATATGTATATTCTTAATATTAAATATATGTTATGTTACAGTCATGATTTTCATTTTCAAAGAAATATTGAAATTTTTGTTTTAATTTTTCGAAAATTGTGTGTAAAAATTTTTTGTAAAAATATTTTTTTAAAAATTTTTTTGTAAAATTTTATTCGATAATTTTTTGGAAAATTAAAAAAAAAATTTTTTTCGAATATTTTTCTGTAAAATATCTTTTTGAAAATGCTTTGTAAATTTTTTTGTAAAAATTTAAAAATTTTTTTTAAAAAAATTTTTTCAAACATTTTTTTTTATATATTTTTTTGTTAAATTTAGGACCTTTCTGCAATCTATATTAAATTAAAATGGTCAGACCAAAGCAAAAAGAAATCTTTACAAGAAAAAAAAATTTCTTCATATTGACACATGGGGGTCCTTTTAATTGCTCCTATTTATCAGTGGGTACCCTGTGGGTCCATTGGATACCTCTATGCGTATTGCTTTCTATTAAGGTCTCTAATACAAATCAAAGCAGAAAAACCCTACCAATCTAAAAACAAACAAAAATCGCCCCTCGCAGGGGGTTATTGATCCCCCGAGATCTGTATGCACTCCTTGCGATCTACCTGTCGCAGTCTAATATTTATTTGACAAAAAAAGGCAAAACAGAATCATTAAAGCCGAAAAAAAATAAAAAAAAACGTAAAAAATATAGGTGGGCGTGGTTTTTGGCCCGTAGACTCCAAAGGAATGATCCGATGTTGCTGAATTGCAATACCAAAATTTTCGAAACTATGCCTGATAGATTGGTGTGCTTAAATTTTATATTGTAGAAATTACACACGGAATGACAAACTTATATATACCCTTTCCACCTGTGGTGAAGGGTATAAAAATATTTTTTATTTTTAAAATTTTTGTAAAATTTTCTAAATGTTTTTTAAAATTACATGTTTTTAAATGGAAAACCCTAAAACCATAGTTAACAATTTTTTTCCTTCTTCTAAATTTAAACATTTTTCAACCATTAATCATATGCCATAATCATTCTATAATAATATACACAAATGCTTCTATGTAGAATCAAAGAGTTATTTATGGATGAAACATAATTTTAGCTGGCAAAACCAAACCATTAACCCCAACTTATAAAAAAATTGCTTTTTCGTAAGAAAACTTAAAAAATAAAAAATAAAAGAAAAACTAAAAACAATATTTACTTTACAACCGACACCCAACAAATTTTATAGCCTGTCTATGATAGAGAAAATAAAATAAAATTTAAAAAAAATATCCATTTAAAAACTCATATAAACTTTCCCTTAAAAAAGAAATAAAGATTTTATTGAGCACAGAGCCTAAAATCCTTATTAAATAAATCATATACATACATACATACATACATACATACATACATACATACATACATACATACATACATACATATTTTTGCAAAAAGAAATTCTTCATTCAAGCCACTATACACACACTTGCTTCAACTGTCAATGTCATACAGATGCCTGGCCTGTCTACTCATAAAATTGAATACTCTTCTCTTACATTTTTGGTTCCGATAAACACACACAGACGACAAGTGTCATATGTCAAATGTGTCAAACAAACAGCAACACTAAACATAATAAAGCAGTAACGAACGTAGCCAGAGAAACGCAATATGAATAGGAGAGGTATTCATTCAGAGACATATATAAATTTAGGTTATAAGTCAAGTTCTTAATAAATAGCACAACTAAATCGGAAAAAGCACACAAAAAAACCTTTAAAGAATTTTTTTTATAACAAGCATTACAATTTTCAAAGAATGCGAGGTTGTGATCTTTTTTTATACCCTTCACCACAGGTGGAAAGGGTATATAAGTTTGTCATTCAGTGTGTAATTTCTACAATATTCATTTCCGACCCCACAAAGTATATATATTCTGTATCCTTATACATAGAGAAGTTGATTAAGCGATGTCCGTCTGTCCGTGTTAGTGTTGTAATGTCATTTGCCAAGGCACCAAAAGAGATACAAAAAATTTAAGCACACAAATATGTCAGGCATAGTTTCGAAAATTTTGGTATTGCAATTCAGCAACATCGGATCATTCCTTTGGAGGCTGCGGGCCAAAAACCACGCCCACCTATATTTTTTTCACGTTTTTTTAATTTTTTCGGCTTTAATGATTCTGTTTTGCCCTTTTTTTGTCAAAAAAATATTAGACTGCGACAGGTAGATCGCAAGGAGTCCATATAGATCTCGGGGGATCAATAACCGCCTGCGAGGGGCGATTTTTGTTTGTTTTTTAGATTGGTAGGGTTTTGCTGCTTTGATTTGTATTAGAGGACTTAATAGAAAGCAATACACATAGAGGTAGCCAATGGACCCACAGGGTACCCACTGATAAATAGGAGCAGTTAAAAGGACCCCCCCATGTGTTAATATGAGGACATTTTTTTTTGTAAGGTTTTCTCTTTGCTTTAGTCTGACCATTCTAAATCAATATAGATTGCAGAAAGGTCCTAAATTTAACAAAAAAATTTCAATAAAATATAAAAACAAAAAATTTTTTAAAAAAAATTTAAATTTTTTTTTTTTCAAAAATATTTACAAACAAATTTACAAAGCATTTTCAAAAAGATATTTGACAGAAAAAATATTCGAAAAATATTTTTTTTTTAAATTTTTTTTTAAAAATTTTTTTAAAAAATTTTCCAAAAAATTTTCAAATAAAATTTTCCAAAAAATTTAAAAAAAAAAATATTTTTACAAAAAGTTTTTACACACAATTTTCGAAAAATTAAAACAAAAATTTCAATATTTCTTTGAAAATGAAAATCATGACTGTAACATAACATATATTTAATATTAAGAATATACATATGTATGTATGTGTGTATATAGAGTAACATATTTTTTTAAATGCGTTTGATTTTTAAATAGATGATATCTCTGTTTTAAAACCTAGGTGCATTAAATACATAGACATCATCATAAAATTAGTATTTGATTTGTATTTTTACTTTGGGGAATGACATTGTTATTAAAATATTTTAAACACCTTTTCCAGAGCTTTACAATAATTTTTGGAATTTTAGAATTTTATATAAATTTTAGAATTTCATCCAGGTTAACTTTATAAAGGGTGGTTAATTTTTATGGGGCCGATAAGCCGCATAAGCCGCACCAAACCAGTCACTCTTTGTGGGTGCATTGGTTTTTCGACAATCAATCTTGGATTAGTCTGAAATTGAGAAATGTCGAATTAAATGCAGAAAAAAACTTGACGTTTAGGTGTGGTTCACATTCAATATTGGCCCTTAAAATTAAACCACCCGATATAGTAAATACGTAAGAGTCTTAAAATTTGGTGTGTATTAGTTTCAAAGAAAAATGGAACAAAATATTGTCAGGACGCACACAACGTGTGTGGGCGCAGCTAGTTATATTACTTATAATGACATTTATAAATTATAATTATCTCTTGCTTTATCTCAGCTAGTGTTATTATAAATTTACATTTAATAAATATAACATGCGATAAGTTATGCATGCAATAAAATTTTCTAAAAATTTTTGTAGCATGCGAGTAATTTTCTGAAAAATAAAAAAAAAAATTTCTATAACACTTCCTAATGAACCAAAATTATTTTTCAATAAAAATTTTCCACATTTATATGTGGAAATGTGCTTTTAAAATAAAATTCGATAAAATATCTGTAGAATAATTTGTGTAGCATGCGATAAATTTTCTATAAAAATATTTGGAAACATGCCAATAATTTCCTACAGAAAAAGCTTCTAAATTGCTCGATAAGATGTCAATAAAAAATTTTTGCTGCGTGACATACAATTTTTTACAGAAGATTTAAAAATTTTATTCCACGCCTTAAAAACTTTTGTAAAATGCAATAACAGTTTTAACACAATAAAATTAATTGTAGCAGACGAAGAAAAATCTATGGCAAATTTTATATAGAAAACTTTTTCCTTGTCTGCCATAAAATTTTCTAATATTTTTATAGCATGCTATAAGTTTTCGCATAAAACTTTTTAATAGCATTCGATAAAACTTCCTATGAAACCAAAAATATTTGTTAATAACAATTGTTCACATTTTATAGATTTTAAAATATAATTCGATAAAAATTCAGTGCAATAAATTTTGTAGTATGCGATACATTTTTTTATACAAAATATATCTATAGAAAAGATATCGGAACAAATATTGTTTTATACGATTAATTCCTATAGAATACCCTTAATGATAGCCTTTACAAAACTAACAACACATGTTGTTGTTTTTTTTTTTGTTTAGTAAAGAATTTATTTTTAAAGTTGAACAATATAATCTTATTTCGTTTTCATGTCCTCAATACATCTGACTTAAAAACCCTCTTCACACTCTCCCCTTTTTGTCATAAACATTTTTTTTCTTTAATTTATTTTTATGTTTTTTGTATTTAACGAAGTGTGCAATTATTATTGTATTAAATTAAAAATTATTATGTCTTTTTGATCATTGTTATTGTTATTGCTGTTGATGTTGTTGCCATTGTTTTGGCAGTTATAGTTATGACATGTTTTGACTATATTTTATTTATTTATGGCATCAAATTAAATCATCACATCATATACCATTCATAACAAGTAGAAAAGAAGATCCAAAAGTAAAGTGAGATAAATACGACTGATTATGTGCAAAAAATATGTAGTTTTAACTGAAAACATACAACTTAGATCAAGATTTATTTATTAAATGATAGTGAAAGTCATTTGCTTTCTTTTTAGCACGATCTTTTTTATTCCAGTATTTTATCTGACAATTTTAGCTATAGACAAATTTTATTGCATGCTATAAAATTGTATCGCAGAATAAAAATTTTTTTCATTTTCAGTTCTTAAAAAAATTCTACAAAATGTTTTTAGAAAATTTCTATAAAATATTCTTAGAAAATTTCTATAAAATTTTTTTAGAAAATTTCTATAAAATATAATTTTCTTAGAAAATTTCTATAAAATATAATTTTCTTAGAAAATTTCTATAAAATTTAATTTTCTTAGAAAATTTCTAGAAAATATAATTTTCTCAGAAAATTTCTATAAAATATAATTGTCTTAGAAAATTTCTATTAAATATAATTTTCTTAGAAAATTTCTATAAAATATAATTTTCTTAGAAAATTTCTATAAAATATAATTTTCTTAGAAAATTTCTATAAAATATAATTTTCTTAGAAAATTTCTATAAAATATAATTTTCTTAGAAAATTTCTATAAAATATAATTTTCTTAGAAAATTTTTATAAAATATAATTTTCTTAGAAAATTTTTATAAAATATAATTTTCTTAGAAAATTTCTATAAAATATAATTTTCTTAGAAAATTTCTATAAAATATAATTTTCTTAGAAAATTTCTATAAAATATAATTTTCTTAGAAAATTTCTATAAAATATAATTTTCTTAGAAAATTTCTATAAAATATAATTTTCTTAGAAAATTTCTATAAAATATAATTTTCTTAGAAAATTTCTATAAAATTTTCCTAAAAAAATTTCCATAAAATTTTCTTAAAAAAATTTCTATAAAGTTTTCTTAAAAAAATTTCTATAAAATTTTCTTAAAAAAATTTCTATAAAATTTTCTTAAAAAAATTTCTATAAGATTTTCTTAAAAAAATTTCTATAAAAATTACTTTCTATAAAATTTCTATAAAATTTTCTTAAAAAAAATTTCTATAAAATTTTCTTAAAAAAAATTTCTATAAAATTTTCTTAAAAAAAATTTCTATAAAATTTTCTTAAAAAAAATTTCTATAAAATTTTCTTAAAAAAAATTTCTATAAAATTTTCTTAAAAAAAATTTCTATAAAATTTTCTTAAAAAAAATTTCTATAAAATTTTCTTAAAAAAAATTTCTATAAAATTTTCTTAAAAAAAATTTCTATAAAATTTTCTTAAAAAAAATTTCTATAAAATTTTCTTAAAAAAAATTTCTATAAAATTTTCTTAAAAAAAATTTCTATAAAATTTTCTTAAAAAAAATTTCTATAAAATTTTCTTAAAAAAAATTTCTATAAAATTTTCTTAAAAAAAATTTCTATAAAATTTTCTTAAAAAAAATTTCTATAAAATTTTCTTAAAAAAAATTTCTATAAAATTTTCTTAAAAAAAATTTCTATAAAATTTTCTTACAAAAAATTTCTATAAAATTTTCTTACAAAAAATTTCTATAAAATTTTCTTACAAAAAATTTCTATAAAATTTTCTTACAAAAAATTTCTATAAAATTTTCTTACAAAAAATTTCTATAAAATTTTCTTAAAAAAAATTTCTATAAAATTTTCTTAAAAAAAATTTCTATAAAATTTTCTTAAAAAATATTTCTATAAAATTTTCTTAAAAAATATTTCTATAAAATTTTCTTAAAAAATATTTCTATAAAATTTTCTTAAAAAAAATTTCTATAAAATTTTCTTAAAAAAAATTTCTATAAAATTTTCTTAAAAAAATTTCTATAAAATTTTCTTAAAAAAAATTTCTATAAAATTTTCTTCAAAAAAATTCTATAAAATTTTCTTAAAAAAAAATTTCTATAAAATTTTCTTGAAAAAATTTCTATAAAATTTTCTTGAAAAAATTTCTATAAAATTTTCTTGAAAAAATTTCTATAAAATTTTCTTGAAAAAATTTCTATAAAATTTTCTTGAAAAAATTTCTATAAAATTTTCTTGAAAAAATTTCTATAAAATTTTCTTGAAAAAATTTCTATAAAATTTTCTTGAAAAAATTTCTATAAAATTTTCTTGAAAAAATTTCTATAAAATTTTCTTGAAAAAATTTCTATAAAATTTTCTTGAAAAAATTTCTATAAAATTTTCTTGAAAAAATTTCTATAAAATTTTCTTGAAAAAATTTCTATAAAATTTTCTTGAAAAAATTTCTATAAAATTTTCTTAAAAAAAATTCTATAAATTTTTCTTATATGCTAAGAAAAAATATTCTACGAAAATATGGTTTATTTTATAGCATGCGATAAAATTTATATATAGACTATTTTTAAGGCTTATATTATATTTTTTTAATTTCAGTTGCTCCAAGGAACTATTTTGTAGAAAATTTTTTGTAGCATACATTAGCAATTTTTAAACAAAATTATGGCATGTCATGTTTTTTGTGGATAAATTTTATAGCATGAAATAAAATAATTTTCAATAGAAAATAAAAGCTTTTTTAAAACATGATAAAGCATGCTATAAAAAATTTTCTGTAGTTATTATTTTGATTGTAAAAAAGTTATGAATTTTTAATCAAAATTATAGCATGTTATAATTTTTTTACATAAATTTTATAGCATGGAACAAGATAATTCTCAATAGGAAATAACTTTTTTAAAGATAAAAATGTACTTGCAACAAATTATGTCGCATGCATGAATGACAACAGAGCATTTTTTATAGCATGCGACATTATTTTTTGTTTTGATTATAAAAAAGTTAGCAGGTTTTTTTTTATTTTAAAAGCTACAAAATAATTTTTATTATTACAATTAACAATTCAATCTCATTAACGCTAAATTGATTGATATGGATATTTATTATTTTTAAAAATTTAAAATATAGTTTAAAAGCGAATGAATTTGTTTACAAAAACTTTAAGAAATAAATAAACGTACAAATTTCGCAATCTGTTAAATGTCACTGGCACATTGTGTTGTTGTTTCTACGAGCTGACGGCCCCAAAAATACAACTATAAAAAACATGTGGAAATAGTTTTTTGTTTGTTTGTTCGTTCGTTTAATTCATGCATCATGTAGTGTAAAAGATCTTAGAAACGTCCGTCCATTCACCCATCCGTTATGGTTGTCTGTCCCTTATTATTTCATCTATTTTTACGCACTTTGCAAAGCGCACAACAGTTTTGCTACAATGTTGTGTACGATTTAATGGTGGAGAGAGAAATGTGTGTATTTTAAAAATAGAAAAATCAAAATTAACTTTTTAAATGCGAGTGTGAGTATCTTAAGTGTTTTTGGTGAAACATTTGGACTCAGTTTCTTCAATGAATGACTATGAAGTGAGGAAATTTCTAAAAAGAGCTCGGCAATTTTTTTCAATTACAAAACAATATTTAAGTTGACCTTTATTACAAATATTTACTTAGAAAAAGTACACTGCCTGAAAAAAATTTTCCTACACAAGTTGAAAATTTTAATTTTTCTAAGGATTACGATTTTACTAAAAATTTGTTTTAAATTTTACTAAGCATGCTCCACCGTTTTATTACAGAATTTGTTAATTGCTTTCTTTAACGTTAGGGTTAGGGTATACTTTTTCCAGTCACTGTATTTTTTATTTTCTTCACTTCTTTGCAAAAAAAAAAAAATCAATTTGTCGGAAAAAATGTCTTCTTTACAAATTCAAATATAATTGAGTCATGTGATACGAACACAACGTGCAAAAAACCGGTCCAACATAAAAATATTCAGTTTAATAAACTAAAGCTACACGACAAACAGGTGAAGCTGATACTAGATATCCCTAAACGGCTGAATAAAATGGTTTATTTGATGAATATCTTTAAAAGTGCCAAATACTCAGTTTACCAACGTGCATGTTTTAGCTGTCACGTAGTGTAGATACCAAAAAATAGAAAAATTCTTTATTTTATTTTTTGCCCACCAACAAAACCAATTGCTAAAAACAAGCAAAATATGCTTTTAAATTGATTATTTATAACCTCTGCATATGATAATGACAAGTAGTCTCTCATAAATAGTCTGGTGTTCATATTTAAGGACAAAAACCGATAGACGTAATAAAATTTGCATATTTTTGAGAACAAAAAGAATTCAAGTGTTTTTTTTTAAGAGACTGGCAATAAATGTTATCTTGTTTGAATTGCAGGAAAAAATAATTTATAATATTATAATAATATAATTTATAATATTATTATAATTTATAATTTAATTTATGTAACAATTTGTAATGGCAAACCATTAAAATTTTAATAAAAATATGTTTAACTAGATAAATGTTGTAAATAAAATAATCGCAAGCTACACAAACACAAAAACTTGCATGCTAGAAAATTAAAAAAAAAAAATTTCAGATCTTTATCGAATGCTTAAACAAAATGAAGCATTTGAAAAAGATATCTCATACTAGAAAATAGATTAAGACAAGTTTTGTCGCATGCTACTAAAAAATTTAAGAACCATTTTATCCTATGTTAAGAAAAGAGAAATTTACATGGGTTAAGTTAGGTTGGACCAGCTATCTACCAATACTAATTGAATGGCCAGTTTACAATGAATTAAAGGGATTCCAACATATCACTGGCCAATGAATCCGCGTATAGCAGGAAATCTAAAATATCCTTTCATGCATATTATGATGCAGTTTCCCAGCAGAACATCATTGCTCAGTACACAATCTGACAAAATGACTGCAGCTAAGTATTTGAAAGTATTAATGCAAGGCGCCAACTAAACTAAACTATCTTTCCGTAATGCACACGATATACAAAGCTTGCTAAGTCGTAGATAATATTCCCTAAATTTGATATAGGCTCCCGACAATACATTTTGAGTTCTTAAACGAAGCCACTGTCGCAACTAAATAAGCGATTTTATAAAGATGCCACATATGGCCCTCCCACCACTGTCTCTTTTGATACATTTTCGCAAAATTTTATCACATGCAAGATAAATAAGGGGTGATCTATTTCGAGGTTCCCTACTTTTTCAACTAAAAAAAAAAAAAACAGATAATTCAAATTTATTTGGGAATTTTTTTTATCATTTGAAAGAACATTCTTTGGCATTAATTTTTTGAAGATTATATCTATCAAATGTTGGCCGTTGCTACGTCGCAAATGGTCCATCCGTTGAGTCCAATTTTCGATGACTCGTTCGAGCATTTCGACTGGTAACTGGCGAATGACACGCGTGATATTTTCTTTCAAGGGTTTGTCCGCATAAACTTTAGACTTTACATATCCCCACAGGAAAAAGTCTAATGGTGTTATATCACACGATCTTGGTGGCCAATCGACCGGCCCAAAACGTGAAATTATGTGCTCAACGAAAAGTTCTCTCAATAAATCCATTGATTGATGCGATGTGTGGGAAGTGGCGCCGTCTTGCTGAAACCAAATGTCGCCGAGATCACGAGCTTCAATTTCAGGCATCAAATAGTCGGTTATCATTGCACGATAACGGTCGCCATTAACGGTTACGTTCGCACCGGCATTATTTTTAAAGAAATATGGACCGATGATTCCACCGACCCACAAACCACACCAAACCGTTGTGTTTTCTGCATCAAGTGGCTCTTCATCCCAAATGCGGCAATTTCGTTTATTTACATACCCATTGAGCCAGAAATGGGCCTTATCGCCAAAAAAAAATTTGCCTCGAAAACTTCGGATTGTCTTGGAACTTTTCAAGATCCCATAGAGCGAAGCGATCTGTCAAAAAAGGCTATTGAAAAAAGTATCTCGAAATAGATCACCCATCCATTCAAACAAAAAATATCAACAGTGTCTAATTTTTCTTTATCTCTTTATAGTTAAGAACTTAAGCCTAAATAATTAATTTAGTGTTTTAAATATTTATGCAAAACTTAACAAAAATATTTTACTTTTTCGAAGGGAAAATTCTTCAGAAAAATTGTGCCAAATATATTTGAAAAAAAAAAACAAAATTTATCACATGCTATTAAAAATGTGCTATAACACCTATATCTCACGCTACAAAAAATAATATTTATTGCATTCTACATAAAATTATAGACATTTACTGCATACTATGAACACTTGTCCGTAGAAATTTATGTCATACTACGAAAAAGTTTCTATAAAAATTTATTGCATACTACGAAAAAGTTTCTATAGATTTTTATTGCATATTAGGAAATAATTTCTATACTACGAAATATTTTCCGTAGAAATTTATTGCACGCTACAAATTGTTTTCTATTGAAAATTAATTGCAAGAAACAAATAATTGTTTTGAAAAAAATTTTTTTAATTTATTATTTAATACAAACTTAACTTTCTTAACAAAAATAAATTGTATGCTACAAATAATATTCGAAAAAGTATTAATAGAAATTTGTTGCATTGTACGAACAAGTTTTTATAGATTTTTACGAAATATTTTCCGTAGAAAATTATTGCACGTTTTGTCTATTGATAGATAATTTATTGCAAGAAACAAAAAAAAAAATTACAAAAAAAAAATTTTGTGCATGCTATAAATCTTTAATCTATAAAATTTAATCTTATTGGATAATACAAACTTAACTTTCTTAACAAAAGTAAATCGCATGCTACAAATAAAATAAAGTTTTTATAGAAATTTATTGCATACTATTTGTTATAGATTTTTATTCATACTAAGAAATATTTTCCGTAGAAATTTATTACATACTATGACAAAATGTTCCGTAGAAATTTATTGCATGCTACAAATAGTTTTCTATTGAAAATTTATTGTTAGAAAAAAAAAATTTACAAACAAAAATTTTGTGCATGCTACAAATACTTTTCTGTAGAAAAATTTTTTAATCTTATTTTATAATACAAACGTAACTTTCTTAACAAAAATAATTCGCATGCTACAAATAACATCCGAAAAAGTTTTTTATAGAAATTTATTGCATGCTACGAAAAAGTTGTTATAGATTTTTATTGCATACTATAAAATATTTTCTATAGAAATTTATTACATACTATGACAAAATGTTCCGTAGAAATTTATTGCATGCTACAAATAGTTTTATATTGAAAATTTATTGTTAGAAAAAAATAAAATTTACAAAAAAAATTTTGTGCATGCTACAAATACTTTTCTGAAGAAAAATTTTTTAATCTTATTTTATAATACAAACGTAACTTTCTTAACAAAAATAATTCGCATGCTACAAATAACATCCGAAAAGGTTTTTTATAGAATTTTATTGCATACTACGAAAAAGTTGTTATAGATTTTTATTGCATACTAAGAAATATTTTCTATAGAAATTTATTACATACTATGACAAAATGTTCCGTAGAAATTTATTGCATGCTACAAATAGTTTTCTATTGAAAATTTATTGTTAGAAAAAAAAAATTTTAACAAGAAAAAATGTTGTGCATGCTACAAATACTTTTCTGTAGAAAATTTGTTTAAGCTTACTGTATAATACAAACTTAGTTTTTTAAAAAGTATAAATCGCATGCTACAAATAACATCCGAAAAATTTTTATAGAAATTTATTGCATACTACGACAAGTTTTTATAGCTTTTTATTGCATACTAAGAAATATTATCCGTAGAAATTTATTACATACTACGAAAAAATGTTCCGTAGAAATTTATTGCATGCTACAAATAGTTTTCTATTGAAAATTTATTGTTAGAAAAAAAAATTTACAAAAGCAAATTTTGTGCATGCTACAAATACATTTCTGTAGAAAATTTGTTTAAGCTTACTGTATAATACAACCTTAGTTTTTTAAAAAATATAAATCGCATGCTACAACTAACATTTTATTAAAATTTCATTGTAATCTATAAATAATTTTTTGTATACTATTTATTGTAAGCTATAAAACATTTCCTGTAAAAATCTCATTATACAAAAAATATATCTGGAAATTTTAGTTTATACTAAAAAAATATTTTATCGCATGCTTCAAAAATGTTAATTTTTTATGGCTTGCTGCAAAAATTTTCTACAGAAAATATGTTTTATGTTTGAAAGAATTGCCGCTAAATTTTGGTTTTCGGACAAAACTGTAACATAAACATATTATCTCTTTTATTAAATTTATCGCATGCTAGAAAAAATTTTTTTTTCAGAAAAATTTTTTTTCAGATTTTTTTTTCAGAAAAAATATGTGTAATCTGTTTAAAACTCCTTTTTATATTCTAGCCAATTTTTGTTATTGGTTTTAAGTAACTTTTAACCTTTTTTCGCAATTTTTTATGTTCGAAATAAAATCAACATAATCGACTTTTAAACGACACAAAAACCAAATGTATTCTAAACTTTATAAACCACTGCATTTGTATTGCTGTCAACAAACAACACTTAATATAAAAATTTATATTTGAAGACTGTCTACCAGGCCAGTATACCGCCAGCCTGGGCATTTGAACAACCCTTCTAAAGGAAACCTTATTTATTCAGTCTCATTTCATTTTAGTGGTTAATTTTTAACGCTAATCCTTCGCGCAAGTTTTGAAATACTGAAACACTTGAAGTTATTTTGATTATAAGAAGAAAAAAAAAAAAAAAACAGCACGGCTTCATTTTTGTTGCAGCGGAAACTAAAATATAAAATACTGGAGTTAATGAATGAAAAGTATAAATTTATATTTTATTTTAACACACATTGTTTTTATTGTGATTTCATTTATTTATTATTTTAGTTCTACTTGAATAAACAAAGTTTGCTTTTCTGGTTATGGTTGTGAAGTCTTAAGATATTTTTTTTTATCTATACAAAAGTTTAAATTTTCCTTTATATCATCTCTTCTAAGGCTTCATTTACTTCGGTACTTTAGTTTAGTATTTGCGGTTTATTTTAAGTTGCAGACAACAGTTTAATGTTCTAACGCGCAGCTAGCAAACGAAAAAGTTCATAAAGACATTTATAAAGTTTTGGTAGTTACCAGTCTTCGCCACTGTAGCTGAAGACATTTTGTTAAGGTTGGTGGTAAAGGATTAGAAGGATGATAGTTTTAGGAAACCGTACACATTTAATATGCTATAATATAAATTCTAAGCACCTAATATTAGGCAACAAATTGTTTGTGTTAAAAATGCCTTAAAGTATGCTTGCTTTATGGTTGCGTTTTTTATTTTTATTTTTATTTACTTGTGTTTGTAAATATAAAATTAAGGGATTTTTTCTTAAGTTTTAATTTATTTATTAAAAAAGTTTAGGTCTTATAACTTTAATCAAAATTAAATGCTGCAAATAAATAAATTAAGTTATGCCTTGAAGTATACTTTAATTTTTAAGCTTGCTAAAAAAATGTTTTATTTTTAAAAATTTCGACTCTCTAGAGGGTTTGTTGCTACAAAAAAAAAAAAAAATACAACTCTTTTGTAATAAATATTTAGCTCAGGTTTTTGTTTTATTATCCCATATATTTATATTTGTTGTCATTTATAACCATTTGTTTGCAGCAAATATAGCAGTTTTATTTATGCATCATCTCTGTTGGTTTGTTGAGTCTTATTTATTTATGTTTTATCCATAAATAAGAGCAGACAATATGCCTCCCTGGATTTTACCAAATACACCTTTTCCATGTATTCGTTTTTTTTTTTTGGTTACTTTACTATTTTATATTTTAAAATATTGATTGGAAGCTGGAGTTTAAATAAACAAGAAATAAAAATTGCTAGATAAGCATAGTAGACTTTATTTGGCACTTACAAATGTGTATTCTAAAAATTTACAAGTAGGCAAGAACCTTCTATCTAAAAGCTTATCGCATGCTATAAAAAATTTCCACCCGAAATGATTATCTTGAAGAAAGATAATATAATACAAATAAATAATAAAAAATAAATAATAAGATAATAAAAAAAGTAATTTTGAGAATTTTTAAATTCTCAAAATTTAAAAAAAAAAATTATTGCATGCTATAAAAATATATTAAAATATAATCTCAAGTGTTTTTTTGCTCTTCTTCTTCATTCTATCCTATCAAGTTGTAAACAATATTCAATTTAATCCTAAAGCATTAAACACATAGACGACAGCAGGATACCGACTACAACCTGTCAGAATTAAAATACACACTTTTATATGAAAACGATTATTTTGACGACATCATAGCTGCATGGCTACACGACCACCATTATGGCTGTAGCCAGCTTAGGCTAATTTATATTTCTGTTTGCGACAATTCCATTTTATTCAACAACAGAAATTGTCACAAAATTAATAAAACAAATTTATTTATAATTAAAAGGTTTTGAGCAAATAAATGTATTTGTTTTGATATGATAGAAGTATTATTAGATAAAGTAATTTTTTTTATAAGTTAAATATGTATTTCGACAATATTTTCATAGTTTTGAAGTATGTCGCTGTCGTCTTCAACATAATTCAGTAGCTGACTACATGGCGACGATTGTAGCCAACGGCATTTGTAGTCGTGTAGCGGTGTAGCCGCTGTTGTCTATGTGTTTAAAGCTTAATGATTGCGATGTTTGATTGATTAACCAAAGAAGAACTTTTATTTTCGAAAACCATCAACTGGCTGATATTTATATTTACCGACACATTAATTTTTACGATATTTTAAAAGACTGCAATGTACTGCTAATGATATCAGTATCGCGTGTAAGTAATATCTCTTGATCTTAAAGAAGATTGCAAAAAGTATTAAATTTAGTTAAAAAGTTCTTAGGAAAATTTTTATATCATGCTATTTTTTATAGAAGAAACTTATTGCATGCTAGATTTTTTTTAAAATATCTTCTGTTAGGCAAATGTTCCTTAGAAAATGTTATTGCATGGAACAAAGAGTAATAATATTTTTTATTTGATAGAAGAAGCTTCCAATTTTAAAAATTAAAAAGGTTTTGAAAATTGTTTTAGAGAAATATGTATTCTAAGTAACACTTTTATAGGCCAGCGCCAGCACCGACCTACACCTTGAAAGACCATGCGCTTAGAAAAAAATTTAAAACCCCATCAGCTCTGTCAATGTGTTAAGTTTTACTGAAATAAATTTTTAGTTCCAAAAGCTACCCGAATTATACACAAAATAAAATGTTTCTAAACCACAGTGCATGGTGAGAAAATTAACTTTAGTAAAGTAGTGCATGCATGCAACTTTTTTTATTTAATCACAAACGAAGTTTTTTTACGCATTCTTTGGAAAATTTTTATATAACGCTATTAATTTCTTATAAAAGAAATTTATCGCATGCTAGATTTTTTTTAAATATCTCCTGTTTGGCAAATGTGCTATATAAAATGTTATTGCATGAAGCAAAGAGTAATAATATCAACAAATTTCAAGTCAGGCTTTATAGAATACACTTCCAATTGTAATAATTAAGAAGTTGTTGAACCAACCAGCACCGACCTATACCTTGAAATAAATTTAAAACCCCAGAAATAAATTTAACACCAAATCAGCTCTGCCAATGTGTTAAGTTTTGCTAAAAAAAATTTTAATTCGAAAAGCTACCCGAATTATATTCAAAATAAAATGTTTCTAAACCACAGTGCATGGTGAGAAAATTAACTTTAGTAAAGTAGTAACGCATGCCACTTTTTTATTTAATCACGAACCACAAATTATTTTTCTAAAAAAAGCTCAGTAAATTTTTATTCCAGGCTAGAAAAAGATGGTGTAATTCTTATAAAATTATCTCGTGCACTAGAAAATATTTTCTATAACAATAGTTTTAAAGATTAACAGAGTAGTTTTGTATAAGAATTGTTTTTGTGCAAAAAGGTTATAAAAATTGCCTGAAAAATAATCTATTGCATGCTACAATTTTTTTTATATTATTTAACTTTATTTTACTTATCACATGCTACTTTTTTCAATATGTAAAAAGGTTAAATAATTTCCACAGAAAAATTGGTTTCCAAAAGCTACCCGAAGTATATTCAAAATAAAATGTTTCTAAACCACAGTGCATGGTGAGAAAATTAACTTTAGTAAAGTAGTAACGCATGCCACTTTTTTATTTAATCACAAACGAAAAATTATTTTTCTAAAAAAAGCTATGGCTTATTAAAAGTCTTACTCAGTAAATTTTTATTCCATGCTAAAAAAAAGATGGCATAATTCTTATAAAATTTTCTCGTGCACTAGAAAATATTTTCTATAAAAAAAATTAAAGATCAAAAGAGTAGTTTTGTATAAGAGATTTTTTTTTTTTTTTACAAAAAGGTTATAAAAATTGCCTGAAAAATAATCTATTGCATGCTACAATTTTTTTGTTATTTTACCGCATGCTATAAAAACTAGTTTTTTCAATATGTAAAAAGGTTAAATAATTTCCACAGAAAAATTGGTTTCCAAAAGCTACCCGAATTATATTCAAAATAATATGTTTCTAAACCACAGTGCATTGTGAGAAAATGAACTTTAGTGAAGTAATAACGCAAGCCACTTTTCTTATTTAATCACAAACGAAAAATTATTTTCTGAAAAAAGCTATGGCTTATTAAAATTCTTACTCAGTACCTTTTTATTCCATGCTAGAAAAATGATGGCATAATTCTTATAAAATTATCTCGTGCCCTAGAAAATATTTTCTATAAAAGTTTTGTATAAGAATTGTTTCTGTGCAAAAAGGTTATAAAAATTGCTTGAATAAAAATTATCTATTGCATGCTACATTTTGTTTATATTATTTAATTTTATTTTAATTATCACATGCTATAAAAAACCTACTTTTTTTAATATGTAAGAAGGTTAAATAATTTCCAAAGAAAAATTGGTTTTCAAAATTAATTTCTGCATGCTAGATAAAATTTTGAATAAAAAAACTTTTCCTTAAAAAATTATTGCTTATTGAAAAATCTTATTTAGAAAATTTTTATTGCATGAAAGAAATAGTTTGGCATAACTTTTAAAAAAGTTTATGGCTGGCTATTAAGATTTTTTAAAGAGATCAGGAATATTTTTTAAATCAGTTTTTTTTTTGGCCATAGGCTTTAAGATTAATCGATTAATTCAGGCTACACATTTTTTAAAGCTATAGCATGCTATAAGAAAACTCTTTACTTAAGAAAATTGCTTTTTAAAATTATTTATTACATGCTAGATAATTTGTTTAGAAAATAATTTTTTAACTGGTTGCATTTTCTGGATGCATAGATTGTTAATAAATTCTTTAAAAATATTTAATATAATAAACTATAATATATGACGAATTTATTGCATGCTACTAATTTTCTGTTTGAATAATTGTCTCACAACTATTAACTCTTAACATTTGTAGAGTAATTCCTTGTTGTTCAGTTGATTTCTTACCTTTGTGCAAATCTTTGTTCTGCAATCTATAGATGTCTTAAGGGATTTGCATAAAACGTTCTCTAATGCATCTTAAATTTACTCCTTATTTCATGTTTATACCTAAATTATTTACAGCTGGGGAATTTTCTCCATGTTTGCGACAATATGATAGAAGAAAACACACACCACAAGTAAAACACACTAAACTTAAACCTGATTGAATCCTTAAGATTGTGGCCAAACATATTTCAGAATAATAAATTTTAGAAATAAATATATTTTTTTCTTTTGCCAGGCAAACCTTTAAAAAAAAATCTGCAGTATACTTTAGGGAGGTTGGATGGAATTTTAAGTAGGGGAAAAAAAACTATCTAGTAAACTATAAAGTAAATGGAAATAAATTGTTTATAAATTGTTCGAACGTCAAAACGAATATTACTTATTTAACTTCTACATCAAATTATTTATTTTTATTATTTTTTTATATATTACATCCCTTATAATATACTACAGATTTTAAAAATATTTTTTAAAAAACTCTTTCAAGTATAATTTTTATTAAACAACTCTATTGTAGTATTTTTAATGTGTTTTTCCCAACTTTGTTACGTTTCTTATAATTTTTAAGTTACTTTTTCTTAAAATCATTTCATTTTCTTTCAAGCATAACCTTAAGGCTTACATGATGCAGTCAGTCAAAAAGAAGAAAAAAAGGAAAGCATATTTTACTGCACAATAATACTATTGCTTGCCTTGTTGCCTGGCTTTGTCGTCTAAAGAATTCTTTTTTTTTTCCTGCAAAATTTTCCATTGTCAATCCTCTAAAGATATTAAGGATACACAGGGTAGCTCTTCAATGAAACTAACATATGTCTTTGTATGTATAAACTTGTTTGTGTGAATGTGTTTTTATATTTTTTCTATATAAATAAAAATATAAAAAAATCAAATCTTTAGACTTGAACAAAGCCACATTTTCTTCTTTCTTCTATAGATGGTGAACAGTATTAAGAAATATCTTAAAATTTAAATTAATTTTTACTTATATTTTTATATTTATAACTCACGTACGTAGTAATTTATTTATTTATTTGGTTAAAAGGAAGCATACTTTTAGGCAAATTGAAAATTATTAAAAATTGTAACATTTCTTATAAATTGCTTTAATAGGATTAAAAGATATTATAAATTTGTTCATTATATTTAAATATTTTCACTATTGATATTTTATAAAGGGAACATTTTTAAGAAATAAGGAAAATCCTGGAAATTTTTCTTTTAAACTCATAAAAAAATCTGCATTGGCCTACACTCAACTTTACCATACCGAAAGGAAACATATAATTTCATGGATATAAAGAATATAAGTTGAAAGTATATTCGAATCGAAAAATTTATTATTTTCAGTTTGGGGTGCTAAGTAAGCTACCCCTTGCCCCTTCCCGATTATGCACAAAATTTATACAGCTCTCAAAGGCACATACTAAATTGCATTTTGATATGTCATACGGTATAACCTGTAGAGCGTTCACAAAATTTGGGAGTAAGTAAACTACCCCTTGCCCCTCCCCGATTATGCCCAAAATGTTTACGGCTCTTCGTATCCTTAAACCAAAGGCACATACTGACTTGCATTTTGATATGTCATACGGTATAATCTGTAGAGCGTTCACAAAATTTGTGGGTAAGGAAATTACCCTTTGCCCTCTCCCGATTATGCAAAAACTATACAGCTCTTCATCTCCATATATCAAAGGCACATACTAAATTTCATTTTGATATGTCATACGGTATGACCTGCAGATCGTTTACGAAATTTGGGGGTAAGGAAACTACCCGTTGTCCCTTCCCGATTATGCCCAAAATTTATCCAACTCTTCATCTCCATAAACCAAAGGCACATACTGAATTGCATACGGTATAAAATTTGGGGGTAAGTAAACTACCCCTCGCCCCTTTCCGATTACGTCGAAAGTTTATTGTCATTTCTTTTTATTTTGATAATATTGGTATGTTTCAATTATGTATGGAACAAAATATCGGCCGTCGCGACCTCGGCAACACACCTCCATCCGATGCTCCAAATTTTCGATGACGCTGAGGCATAATTGAGGTTCTATGCCGCTAATGTGCCGAATTATCTCATCCTTTAGCTCTTGAATTGTTGCTGGCTTATCGAGGTACACCTTTTCTTTCAAATAACCCCACAGAAAGAAGTCCAACGGTGTCAAATAACAAGATCTTGGCGGCCAATTGAAATCGCCACCACCTGAGATAACACGGCCATTGAATTTGTCGCACAAAAGAGCCATGTTTCGTTAGCTGTGTGGCAAGTGGAATCGTAAAATTTATAAAAAAAAATTCTAAAAATTATTATAGTAAAGCTCTGTAAAAGGTGTTTTAAATATTTAAATAACAATGTAATTTCACAAAGTAAAAGTACAAATCAAATACAAATTCTATTCAATTGGCTGTTTGGCAGTAGGTAATTCATATTTTATTATTATTGTAAAACAGCGCCATCTATTGCGCAACCGTTTTTAAAATATTCCTTTTTCAAATCAAATTTTTTCATTATTTTAAAACAGCGCCATCTGTGAAGCAACCGTGTTTAAAATATCACGCTTTTAAAAATAAAAGATGCCTTCTTAAAGTTTGTTGTACCTTTAAATCGGTAAAAAAAATCGGCATATTTTCACTGCTTTTTCTACACTTTCTCTTGGAAATACGATATATTTGCGGTAAAAAAAGTATACTATATTGGAATAAGGATGCTAAGGTACCTCCTCACAAAATTTTGTTAAAATCCATCCAGTAGTTTTTACGTGATGCGAACACAAATGAAAAACAGACGGACAGACAGACACAAGGAATTCAATTACTATTTTATTATATGTAACGATTAAAGTTCGCATGCTCTTATAAAAACACATAGTATATTTTTTATAGCATACCTTTGGGCTTTTAAGGCTTAATTAAAATCACAATATTGCAGGCATTTCATAATTATTTTTGTTTATTGTATTTATGCCTTTATTAATTATCATTTTCAATTGACCACACTGTTTTTTCCACTGAACTTAATTTACCATATAAATTAATACTCTTAAGTCCTTTTCAAAAAAAAAAATCCTATTAAAATATAATATTTTTTTTTTTCTTCTGATTTTCCGGTTTATTTGTGAATTTTTTTTTTTTAAATTGTGTTTTACCCACCAATGTATTTGTTTATCTGCAAATTCAATTTGTAGATTTATATATTTAATTCCAACTTAAACTCCCAATTCAAATGCAACATATAAATAAATATTCATTTTCCATTATATTAATTGCTATTCATACAGCAGCACAAAAACATTTTAACCTCAAACTCTGACAGCAAATTGTAAAATAAATTTTTATTTCAAAAACATAAAAATGTTCTAAATGAAATGTGGTGGGAGTTGTTTTTTTTTTCCTTCTTTTTATTAGAAACTGACTAACTGACTGACTGACTATAGAAATTTCGTTTTTCTGTTTGTTTATAACTAAAACCAACTCCTAAAAGTATGCATACCTTTTTGCTCTAAACTCAAACATAGAAATATGTAGTCATTTTTTTTTTTTCATTCTGTTAGTTAGTTGTTAGCACAAAAATAAAAACCATAAAAATATAATTTATTTTTTTTTTCATAGAAATTTTTCGTTAAATAAAACTTTATGTTTTGCTAGTGTTTTGAATAGTTCACTACATGTGTAATTTGTGTAAAGGACATGACCATAAAATGAATAAGCTATTAAAAGTGGGGTTAGTAGATGATACATTATTGAATGAATAGAAACTTATTTTATTCTAAAAATGTTGTAGAACATTGTAAACCATAGAAATGTTGTGTTGAGTATTTATTACGACCACTAAACTCTTGTTTATTTGAGGGAAAAAATATTTACAGGTTTCAATGATTTACTAAGCAATCATATTTAATAACTAGCTGTGCCCACACACACGTTGTGTGCGTCCTGATAATATTTTGTTTGAATTTGCTTTGAAAGTAATCCACACCAAATTTTAAGACACTTACGTATTTTGTTTATATAAAGGTACCCATCCCTGGATAAAATTCTAAAATTTAAATAAAATTTTCAAAATTATTGTAAAGCTATGTAAATGACATACAGGAAATAAGTTACTTATTATTTTAAAACAGCGCCATCTGTTGCGCAACCGCATTCAAAATATCCCGCTTTGAAAAATAAAAGATGCCTGAAAGTATGCAGTACCTTTAAATTGGTAAAAATACGGCGTACTTTCACTGCTTTTTCTCCATTTTCTCTTACAATTAAGACAAGAATCAGGATACTGGGGTACCTCCTCACAAAATTTTATTAAAATCCATCCAGTAGTTTTTACGTGATACGAACACAAAGAGAAAGACATACAAACAGACAGGAAATGAGTTACTGTTTTATTACACAGTGCAACACGGAAAAAAATAACCATATACGGACACCATTACGTGATAAAAGACAAAAAAAAAAGACCCCTGTCTCCCAGTTTTGCCCAAAGTCCTCCAGGTTTTTTTTTATGGGCCCTCAAAGATGTGGGGCCTCGATGTCATTTTTGCAAAAAATGATCATTTACTCAAGCTCATATTTTGCAAACCGTTTGAAATTTTGATATACTCTCTGAGTCAAAGTTGTAGCTCTTGTCATAAAGAACAAAAATTGTTAACATATAAAATCAAAAAAACTTCATTTTTAAGGTCAAAACCGCAAAAAACTTTAAAAAATTCAATTTTTTTACCTTTTTTCCCCTGTTCAGGTCCATAGGTAGCAAACCGTTCAAAATTCAAGGAAACAATCAACAACAAAAATGAACCTAAGATCTCAATAAACAACTTTCTAGAATATATGAACTTCCTAGGAATGATTCTTAACACCGTTTAGGTGTTAAGAATCATTCGTTACAGGTTAACGAATAGTAATTGTTAACCTACTCACTCCACATTGATTTCTGTGCAAATATTATTATTTTCTATTGGATTAAGCAGTTGCTGAGGCTGTGCAATCTGTAGTATGTAGGCTGACATTCCTACTTTCAGTTCTTAGCTGAAATCTCTGAACACTCTTGACCCCATTTTTTCTCTAGAGTTACCTATGGATTAGTGACTCTGCACCCCTTTGGGTGAATCATTTTTCATCTCTTTCATCTATCTACACACAGCTGCACAGGACGCAGTTGAGTTTGTCTTAAAATCAGGTGTTTGCTTACCTCGATAGACCGATTGGTAGGGCGCTAGTCTATCATTCTGGAGGTTGCGGGTTCGATTCCCGTCAAAGACTCTGGATTTTTTCTGCAGACAAGCAAAAAGCTTCGCGGATTTTTTTTTATTTATTCCTCTAACTCCCACTGGAGCATAGGGCAGTTTTCGCGGATTTAGTGTTGTCTTAAAAAAAAAAAAAAACTCTTAGCCGGCAAAATATTCTTTGACGTATGGTGTGTCATCGTAAATTATGAATAAGACTATTTTTTTCTTTGTTCGTCATTTATAGGTAGTATCGCAGCAAGAAGTTTACTGCGTGGTGGTGGCTAATTGTCATGATGATTCCCAACTCCATGACACTGTATCCGGGGGCTGCCTCAAACTAGGAGGTAAGAACCTTCAGAGTCTGACCAGTTGCTAAACGACTAGTAGCACGGGAAGTGTTAGCCACGTGGTACCTTTGATCTTTTTGTTGGTGACGCCCTTTGGGTAGTAACGTTGGTGGCAGTAGTTTGAACTTAAATCGCAGGAAGACGATTATAGTCCATTCTGCTAGTGTTTTTTTTTACAGAAGCCACCAATGATGTGGTGGTCGTTTAGATAGTCTCCAATTTCTAAACAAGGTGTAAGGCCTCACCCCTGCGAGCCATGTTCTAAAATTGCTACTTGTTGTGTTGCGAATAGCAACAAGGTCGGTGTAGATGCAGTGGTAAGATCACTGACAGGTTAAGGCAAGACGCCAGGCACTATATCACACTTATCGTCGCGGTGGTGCCCTCCAGGAGCATATTGTTATAAGGATTCTCAACGTCATGACGGTAATTATTCTGAGGTATCTGGCAGCACTAATACCCCAAATCTTGCATGGTTTCTGCAACTGGAAGATAAGAACCTTCGAGATTTGAACAGTGTCCAAACGACTAGTAGTGGGAACCGCTAGCCCCATGGGAACCTAAGATCTCTGTGCCCAGTTATTAGTTATTAGAGAGGTAGCTATGCTTTGTATTTATTCGCAGGAAAGTCCGTGAGCTATTACATTTCCACAGATACCTTTAATGATGCGATGGAGTTTGTATGGTCTTCAACTTTAAAATAAAGGTCCTGTTCCTACAAACTATATTCGAAAACTAATACGTTTTGTTACGCTATAAGTTTTCATTACACTTTCTCCCAGTAGTAAGACCACCACCGTCAGTTAAGGACCTGACGTAAATCTGGGGCCTAATCACCGCATTCGATATCGAGTAAACTATCGTATCGAATAACAAATTCGATACGAATCGAGTAAGCAAACTATACCATTCGACATGTATCGAATCGTTATTTATATCAAATTGTAATAAGTGAACAAGAAAACATGGTTTAAAATCGTTTCCTTTCGAATGAGACTCTACAAGACTTTTTATTCGATATCGAGTGCCATGATACCAAAATGAAAAATTACTAGAGATTTTACTCGATATCGAGTGTGGCGATTAGACCCCTGTATCGCGAATTCATGAAAAATTTCATTCTATTCAGTATTTATGGTACCGAGATTGTATCCAAGCACCTAGCTGGTCTTCCTGCGAGCTTGTGTTAAAAAATCCCAGAGTCTTTAGTAGGAATCGAACCAATACAACCCCGGACTGATGGATTAGCACTAGCGATAAGTTAAACGAAACTCTACTGTCACTCTTTAATACGTTAAAATAGTTGGTTGAAAAATTACTGCCTTCGAAGGTCACCTCGGAAATACCCCACTTCGTCGTGGACTTTCCTATACCTTGGTCTCAAAAAACTGTGAAGTGATAGATCCATAACCATTATAATCTTCTTTAATTTGATTTTCTTTTAAATATAAGATGATTTTTCAATATCGCGCACCTGAAAAAAATCTAATCAAAGGAAAGGAAATGAATGGAAAGAAGGAGAGGAGCTTAAACTTCTTGAAGAACGAATAGCTGCCGATTGAGCAATTAATAAACATTCGTGAAAAGTCTTTTGACTTATTTTCAGCAGAGTGTGATTTTTCAATAGCGTCCTTACATTTTATAAAACTCTCCTATTTTTTTTTTTCACTAATATTTATTCTAAAACTATTTTTTATTCTTATTTTTAAATTTCACACATGCCCTTGCCCTTGAGGCTAAAATACAGCTTTCTCTTTTTGCATATTAACAATGAATCGATCCACTGTGGTCTCTACCACTTTACCGCTGTGTTTGGCCATTTTCCAAAAATATACCATCACATCGGCTAAGAAATTCTTCATTAAATCCTTTAGACCATTCTCCTCCAATATCTTTTGATACTCAGCATCCTCAAGACCAGTCTCCTCACTTTCATTTAAAAACAACGAGGATTTGTCGATCTTGAATATTAAAATTTGAAAATTAATTTTCTTTCTTACTTTTACTCGGTTTATTTTTTGCTATAAAATACCTTTTTCAATGAATCGTAATAGATTTCATCTTTTCTATCCAAATTGGTTTCCTGCTTAGCCAACGCCAATTTCTCCACAAAAATTTCGATGTCCTTGTAGCGCTGACTATCCGGTTTCAAAGAATCTTTCACTTTGTTAAAGAATCCTATTTGATTTTTGAATATATTATTAAGGAACTCTTCGGTTTCCAAACGCACTTGTTTCTCGAATTCTTCTTTAGTTTCGTCGGTGATCAAGGGAGAGGGGGGCCGTATAACAGCAGCTAGTGATAGCTGTTAAAAAAGGGAATTTGTTTAACAGATCCTTATTTGGATGCTATGCTTTCTTGTATTTTTTTCAACTCACTTGAATTACACAAATTATAGCAAATATTTTAAATAAGTTTTGGAGCAACATTTTATTACTGTTGTTTGAAAGGTTTTTCGATGGAAAATTGTTCTTAAGTTGTGCTGGTTTAACGGCCTGCGCTAGACTAATCTATTTAAGAAAATAAACCTTTAGTCTTACTTTTTTACAATTATTGCTATCTGTTCTTAATGCGAGAGATGTACCAGAAGTAGCAGCCATTTATAAAGTTTATGTGGGGATATTCTTTACTGTTTGTAAAAGTTACTTTTAGTTTAGTTCTTCTCTCTTTGTTCAGTATTATCCCTTTTTATACCCTTCACCAAAGGTGAAAAGGGTTTATATCGGGTGGTTAAATTTTAAGGATCGATATTGAATGTGAACCACTCCTAAACGTCAAGTTTTTTTCAGCATTTAATTTGACATTTCTCAATTTCAGACTAACTCAATTTGAAAGATACACAATCGAGCAATGCGTTAAAGTTATTCAGGCTTATTATGAAAATTGGCTTTCGAAACAAAATGCATTTTTCGGTCAATTTAATCGTCCAAATGTGCGTACAATGGGAAAAATCGTGAAAAAATTTTAGCAAACCGGGGGTGTAGGAGATGTGAAAACACCAGTACACGCTCATACAGCTCGTACCGCAGAAAATATTGCTGCTGTTCGCGAAAGTGTGGCTTAAGAGCCGTCCACCTCTACTCGCCGTCGCACATAGGGGTATTTTGCCAATCTAGCCGGACATTACTTTTTTAGCTTATATTCGCTCTAAAAATTTACTGAGTGCCCCCTAGGTTAATGAAACTTTCCAGAAAAATCTGTTATGGTCATAGGCTGTCAAAGCTAGAAAATAGGAAAAATCGGACCAAGGAGAAAAAAGTTCCCCTTGGAAGAACTAATCCTACCTCTGAAAAAAGCAGGTTTTTTTTTAATTTTCCCGTCATTTTGTTTATCAATTACAACTTTTAAGTTCAAAGAATGTTCAAAAACTTTAAGTTGGACTCAAGAGATTCTTAAATTCTATTTTTAGCCCCGCCCCTTTTGTGGGCGGTTAAATAAAATATTATTTGAAAAAATAATGCAATTATGCAAAGAAATAGATTTTATACTTCTTAAAACCATAAAAATTTATTTTTATGGTCAGGGGGAGGTATTCCTCCAATCCCACCCCAAAAACGTCCCTGTGAAAAAAAAAATTTTGTTTTATTTTCTTTTGCCAATTTCCTAAAAATCTTCATTTTTAAGCTTTCCAATGCCTAAACAATCCCCGCCTCTCAAGAATATGATTAAATTTTTTTTTTGTAATTTGTTACTTTATAGTATTTTTGTTTATCGGAAAATAATTAATTTATTCATAGTAATAACTTATTTATGATTGTAACGATAAATTTTATTTAAGATTATAACAATTAATTTATTTAGAACAACTTCTCCTTTGCACTAAGATGATGACGAGTGCCGTGGTTCTTCTTCGTCTGATTCTTCAAAGACCTCTTCCGAATTTGAAGCCTTTTCAGCGTTAAGTACAGGTAGAAGCATGAAAGAAATTGATTCTTTCGTAAAAGGTAATGACCTTTTTTTGGAGTGAGTCTAGCAAAGAGTGGGTCAGAACTTAGCAAAAGCCTATGAATAATATCTAAAATTCTGCCTGTAAAGCCGGAAATGTTTGTTTCGTGCCTCAGCCGGAAATGTCTGTTTAGTGCCTAAGACGCTTCTTCTGATAACAGCCCAATAGGCAACAATGCCTCATTCATAACAGTTGCACCATGTATTATAATCTTGTTCATTGTAGGTGTCATAGGATGCCACTTATTTAGAGAAAAGTAAAATTTGCAGGATCTAAGCAATAATCCACTTTATATTACTTCAATAATAACCTTGATTCGGTATATGAAATCAAACACAATTCCAGTTATTTCTGCAGCTAATTCAGGATTGGAAAAAAAATCTTCTGCTAGTGTTACCATCGTTGGTGTTTCCAAATCCAGCTTTCGGTACATCCACTATTAGCCCTAATTCACTTCTAAATTTTTCTTGGATATTTTTTCCACGCGTTAACAATGGCTTTGTCCGCCTTAGATTTTATTTGCCATTTTTTCACTGTCAGTTTATATGACAGGTGTAATATGCTCTCAAATAGGCGAATTCTGGCGTGTAAAGTAGTAAGGTGTAATTTTTAAAAAATCGCCAAAAAAAAAAAAATGGAGCAAATATGCGTAAGGTTTTTTTACAGTATAAAAGTAGAGATCGCAAGTTTTATAGTTATATATAACATTTTTAGGATCGCCATGGCCTTCACTCTCAATAAACTTTACACTTTTTTTTTTGACAAAAATTTTTACAAAAAAAACATTTTTTTAATTTTGAACGAAATTTTTTATCATTAAAATTTCAAAAAAAAAAATTTCTAAAAACTAACATAAGTAGCTACTAATAAACCCTTTCACAGAAAAATCAATACATAATCTTTATTCGTTTAGCCACAAAAAAATATATTGCAAACCTCTCAAAATCGTTTAAAGTCAATAAAAACGTATGCGATTTACTCAACTTTTCTGACTTTAACAGTGTCCCAAAATGGCAAATTTCGATCTGAGTAGTTAAATTTTTACATTTCTTAATTTTAATTTTGGACCTAATGTCCGGCTAGATTGGCAAAATACCCCACTGTGGAATGGTTGTTGGTTTGGTGGCAGAGACCTTCGACTTGAAATAAGCCCCTTATAAAACAAGCAGGACAATTATAATCATCAAAACGAGGGGGTACACAGCTACGAATTAGTGCTGGCAAAATATTGAGCAGTGGGTACCGAATAACGAGTATTTGATTCTACTTAATACTCGAAAAGTAATCACTCGATAATTTTTGGGGTAGTATTTTTAGAAATAATTGGATAAAATATTTATCCAATTACGACAATAAAATTCCGTTGCTATTACGTAAATGAAAGTGTTCAGTGAGTAGTTTGGAGTACCCAACCAAAATATATTGGGTATTATTGAGTAACTGAAAGTAGTAGAAATTGCCAGCACCACTAGGAATATCTCATGAAGTATTTGATTGAAGGTTTGTGCAGACCGTAAGGTATTTGACACCAACAATTTGAAGCCTCATGCTGTGCTGTCCACATCAATATGATTTATTTGTTATTCAATTGAGGTTTTGAGCATCCACCATCCGCAAACGTCTCTTGGCTTTGCTACTGGTTAAACTGACAGTTTTCGAATAAAAATACAGCTTTCGAATATGATAATAAACTTGGAATATTTTTATTTTTTTTTTTATTACAAAACAATTATTAAATATACATGCAGTTGGGTAATTCTCAGAGCGCCCTCGCATTGTCTGCCATTAATTCTCTCGTGATTGTTTCGAGTGTGTTTAATTCTCGATTCTCGTTATCACTTGAAGGTCAATTTTATTATGATTTTGTAGCTGCTTTTACTCAAGAAAAAATAAAGTATAATTGAACTTTTTTTTTTGTTTTTTGTTTATTGATAATGTCGTTCATTTGATGTTTTTTTATTTATTTGTCACATAATTAAATTAAATAATTATTTAGTTTATTTTGCTTATTTATAAAACATAATTCTACAATCATAACTCAACTAAACTAAATAATCTCCCCCAATAATTGCGTTGTGTGCCTTTTAGCTTTAATTACTATTATTTATTGGCCTATTGCTTGTTCTATTAATTAAATGTATTTTGTTGAAATAAAAAATAATCATATAAATGTTAAATAATAAATTAGACACATAAAGAGCAACCAACACACAGTGCAGTGTAGACACAAATATCTTGGCTGTAGTTTTCTAATGGCAATTACTGCTGCACGTGCTTAGAGAGACTATAAAGAGCTTAAGACTAAAGCCCTGCAGTCGTAAGCTCTTTATAGTCTCTTGGCCGGCCTAACTATTTTTAAAGGTATTAAATGCATAGCTAACTAATAATTTATAATCTTTAAATTGCTTAGGTACTTCTCTTATATGCAAATGCAAAGGAATGTTTGAACTTTTAGGTGGTTTTTAGCGTTTAAATTTCAAAGCTATAAAATCTTAAAACATCAAAAATTTATTTATTGAAATTTGTGTTTAAATAAATGTTAGTTAGTAAAATTTTAAGGTTATTTGTTGAAGATATAAAAATATAAACCATAATAGCCTTCATATAAAACTGATAGAAAGAAATGGTTAAATTTTAAGACCCGATGTGTTGATTTTGAATAAAACAAAAATTATTTAGGAAATTATTTTCATTTCTTTTTATTTGGATAATATTGGTATGGTGTAATAATGTATGAAACAACCTCGGCGACACATCTTCACCCGAGGCTCCAAATTTTCGATGACGCTGAGGCATAATTGAGGTTCTATGCCTTTAATGTGGCGAATTATCTCATCCCTTAGCTCTTGAATTGTTGCTGGCTTATCGACGTACACCTTTTCTTTCAAATAACCCCAAAGAAAGAACTGCAACGGTGTCAAATCACATGATCTTGGCAGCCAATTGACATCGCCCCCACGTGAGATAACACGGCCATTGAATTTGTCGCGCAAAAGAGCCATTGTTTCGTTAGCTGTGCAGCAAGTGGCATCGTCTTGTTGAAACCACATATCGTCCACATCCATATCTTCCATCCCCCCGGGGGTTCCAATTGTCACTGCAGGAATGGCAAATGCTTTGACGCGGTTCACTCGGGGAAAATAGGGGCACCAGACGCTAGGGTTCCTAGAAATCTGGAAGAAAAGGACTGCGATAAACATTGCGGGTCCTCTTCGAGGCCCGACCAGTGCCCAAAGGACTGGTACCACGGGAATCGGTGGCTCCACAGAGAGCCTATCCTCTCTGTGACCGGATATTGGTGAGGTCCCCTTAGGGGGTACACGTGGTGGTTGTGGTTTAAGATCGATTTATGTAGGTAAGGTGGCAATCGTAAAGTGTTGTTATGCTACACAATGGGGGCGCTAGTCTACGCCTAAGTTTCACTCGGTGGTAAGACCACCGTGAGGTTAGGCCGAGTAGGCAGGTACTCACGTTAATCTTGTTCCACAAAATCCATATCTTCCAATTCGGGCCATAAAAAGATCGTTATCATCTCACGATAGCGAACACCATTCACAAAAACTGCCTGACCGGCCTCATTTTTGAAAAAATACGGCCCGATGGTGCTGCCAGCTCATAAACCGCACCAAACAGAGACTCCTTGTGGGTGCATTGCTTTTTACACAATCACTCTCGGATTATCATTCGTTCAAACGCGGTAATTCTGCTTATTGACGAATTCACTGAGGTGAAAATATGCCTCATTACTGAAGATGATATTCTTCGAAAACTAATCATCCACTGTTGTCTTTTCTTCCCACCCACCATTCTAAACATTGACGACGTTTGCAATGATCAAGAGGCTTTATTCCTTGAGTCCATTGCACCTTGTAAGCGTGTAAATGCAAGTCTTTATGCATAATGTTCATCAACGACGAGCGTGAGAGGTGCAATTGTTGGGCACGACGACGAGTTGAGGTGGACGGCTCTTCAGCCACACTATCGCGAACAGCAGCAATATTTTCTGCAGTACGAGCTGTGCGAGCATGTACTAGTGTTTTTACATCTCTTACACATCCGGTTTGCTCAAATATTTGCACGATTTGTACGGACATTTGGACGATGAAATAGACTGAAAAAATCACGAAGTGCACGATATGCATTTTCGTTTGAACGCCCATTTTCATAATAAGCCTGAATAACTTTAACGAGTTGCTCGATTGTGTATCTTTCAAATTGAGTTAGTCTGAAATTGAGAAATGTCAAATTAAATGCAGAAAAAACTTGACGTTTAGGTGTGGTTCACATTAAACATCGGCCCTTAAAAACCATCATAACGCTGTTTTACAACTTCGTGTTCTGATTAAATATTATTTTTTTACGTAAAACAAAAAAAAAAAAACGTCAGGGAAATATCATCGCAGTACTAATCGTACTCCGCACTGTCTAATTTCATGGGTTAAAGAGTGGTTATCTAATGGTAAGGTCACATTAGGCAAATGTTTGCCTCAAAATTGTTTGTTGGTATTTGATTTAAATTTTCTTAAAACATTTTAAAATTTGTTTTGTGGTCCCGCTAGGCACATTTATTTGCTCATTTTTGTTTGTTCAAACAAAAGCAAATAGATATTTGGGAAAACTTGTTTGCCGTGTGGTCAGACTAGAGAAAATATTTGACTAAGAAAAATATTTGATTAAATTGTCAAAAAATATCAATTTATTTCCCTAAAATATGTATGTATGTGTGTACATAAATAAAAATTTATATAGAAGAAAATTAAAAAAGGCTCAAAGAAAAGATTATATGAACATGTGGCATTTGTACAGCCACATACATATCGCACACAAAATCACAAACAGTCACAACGCAAAATTCACAAATTATCAGGAGATTCAAAAAAAGTTTTTAAACACGTGGTTGCAATGGTTTTAAGCAACATAAAAATAGTCATAGAGGGGTATTCGAAATATAACGAAATTGCCCTGATTTACGTCTCAGCCTCTTCCAGGCACAGTCTGCAATACTTGAAGTTTCCATAACCTGTCACCAACGCAGCTATCTATGTAGCTTAAGGTACTTCTATTCTATCTGAGTACCTTAATGGCACCACTCGAGCCTGCTTATACGTAGTGGTCTCCCTCTACCTTTTCAGGTTTAAAGGTGGAGGGAAAGGCACCCGACATTCCAGCAGGTGTTCCAACGCACGCAGTAGTCCTAGCAATTCTACCTGGTAAACGGAGACGTATTCACCCAAACGCAGATTACAGGACATGTTCAGCTCAGCTGAGTATACACTTGCTCGTGCTCTACCGATATCGTTCTCCCTACATTCATCATGTATAACGTCTTTTGCAATGAGAGTCGGATGCAGTCTTTCGACTAACCCTCTTCTACTCCTGCGTTCCATTGGCATTTCAACTTCTTTCACCTCCTTACTAACTAGGTCCAGGATGCTCTTATGCTCGATGTTAGGCCCGTAACACCCTTTAATTTTTAATTAAAATTTACACATATAGGTGTTTTAAAGGTCTGCTATAACGGTTAAGCAATTAATATCATATATAAGAAAATTACGCTGCTATTGGGAAACTCTTTAATTTTGTACTTCATTTTATTCTTTGTTGTAGCGGGTAAACAATACACCTTCTTTAAAAACTGCACGCGTGAGCATTATTACTATTCAAGATAAAAAAACAGACGGACATTGTAGCGATATTAGGGGTTACGTTTTTAGCCTTTAGATACGGAACCCTAAAACAATCTCTTATCATGTGTAACTTTATTTTATTTGCGAATAATAAAGTTTTAAAAGCAACAAATTCTGCTGGAATCAAGTATTGTTTGCTCCTGTTTATTCTGACAAAAAATTTGTAAGAACAAATAATTATTTGCCCAAAAAATAAAAAAAATATTTGCCGATGAGTGGTCACATTGGGAACATTTTGCCAAGAATCAGCTGTTTTGTTGTTTGCCTATCTATTTGATTTTGCGGCCAGACTATTGCAAACAAATATTTGACGATTTCAGGCAAATATTTGCCTAATGTGACCGTACCTTAAGTTCCGTTGCGGTCGTACCAAGCCAGATTGCTCAAAGGAGTTCGTTATTAAAGAAATAGACGATAAAATCTATAAAAAAAATATTAGACAGCCGAAGAATAAAAGAATGTATCGTCAGTATCTGCCAACCTTCTGTTGAGAGTGCCACAGAACATTCGACCAACTTTGCACCATCTCTGCATGTATCGGGCTAAACCACAGCCAACACGTGTACCCCAAAGGGACCTAACCAACAACCAGCCACATAGATGAGCGGCTCTCTGTGGCGCCACCGGTTCTCGTACGAACCAGTCGTTTGGAAAGAAAAGACCCATACTCAAACAGACCTGTTCTTCCAGATTCAGGTTCCAGTCTATTAAAACTTCCCATTTTTAATCAACTTTCTGTGTTACATTTAACCTTTTAAATTAATGGAAATTATATTAAATATTGACTCTTTAACATTTACATTTGTCTGCCACTCAGCCTTAACCCGTTTGCATCACTTACATCACCGCAACATCGGTTGTTGTTTGGCAAAATTGTTAAACATTTATTATCAAATAGCTGTGCCCACACACGCTGTGTGCGTTCTGACAATATTTTGTTCGATTTTGTTTTGAAAGTTTTAAGACTCTTCCGTATTTACTCTATATAAAGGTACCCATTCCTGGATAAAAATTTAAAATTCTAAAAATCGTTGTAAATCTCTGTAAAAGGTGTTTAAAAATTTTATTCAATGGGCTATTTGGCATTAAGTAATTTATAGTTTGTCATTATTTTAAAACAGCGTCATCTCTTATGCAACCGCGTTTAAAATATTTCGCTTTAAAAAATAAAAGATGCCTTAAAGTATGCAGTACTTTTAAATCGGTAAAAAAAATCGGCGTACTTTCACTGCTTTTTCTGCACTTTCTCTTGGAAAGAAGATGTTTTTGCCTTAAAAAAGTATCCTACATTGGAATCAGGGTACTAAGGTACCTTCTTACAAAATTTTGTTAAAATCCATCCAGTATTTCTTTACGTGTCGCAAACACAGACAGACAGACAGATAGGAAATATTACTGTTTTATTATATGTATAGATTTAAAAGAGCCGCCTTCTAAAGCAACGAGTGCGTGCCGGAAATTGTTATTTAAAAAAAAAAACATATGCTTAACATACCAAAACGCCTAAAAGTATGCTCTTTTTTAAATAATATTATAAAGCCTAAATGGCTACATGTTGTTTAAATTGTACTCCCAGCTATCCCTAGAAATTAAAGCAAAAACATTTAAAGCAACTGTAGCTTATCGCAGCCCCAACTTCCCTATGTTTAATTTAACCAACCATTTTACAAACAATGCAACACAACCTACACTTGTTTACAAGCAAGGAAGTGGTTGCAAGCCAACAGCAGTTACAACAGGAACCTTCGACATTAACAACTTACCTAACCGCTAGTCATTTGTGGCATTATTTAATGATACTTTAACCGAAAAAATCATGCACTATATTGGTGTGTATGTACTCGCATGTAGTTTGGTTAAACTTAAATCAACTAGATACTTTGTACATGTGGAATGACACAGGGGCGGAGGTTGAAAATAAATCAAAATATTATCAAGGACATTTTGCTATTGTCACTTTTATCCCTTTTAAGAGTTAGGAACAATAAACTTTTTTAGTTACAATATAAACTTAGAGGAAACAAAAATGTTCGAATGGTTTAACCTAATACTCCTTTTGTCCCACCTCTGACCATTTTACTTTACTTGATTACGTTTGAGTTTTGTGAATAAACTGCAAGATACTGGTATCTGAGAATTAAGGAACATATTTAAACATAAAAATTGAGTTGTCTTCGTATAAAAATTTCATTAGGATTTAAAACACAACAACCTGATAAAATTTACCATTAAACTTAACGGTATTATTTGCCGTTACACATACAATATATTAAGTCCCTTATGGGCAACTTTACAGAGACCAAAAAGGAAATTTAAAATGCCAGTGGGGCTTTATGTGATAATCCTGAAATCCGTTTAAATTGTAGCCATCAAATACGATGAAAATTTGCACACATATATACATGGCTGACTACGACAAAGAGACAATTCAATATGCCAAATAAGTGTGCAATGCAATTTTGAGTGGTGATTATATAACATTGCATATGCAAAAGGGGTTAGAGCAAGAATTTCAAGGCTCAACGTTCTATAGCTACAACCAACCAACCAACCAAGCAGCCAACATTCGTGCTGATGATGATTACTACCATGCTGTTGGTACTATACACTCCTCCTTTCACTACGTGTGTGCATAAATAATTAAATGATGACCGTTTGCATACTTTTAGGGGTCAGGTTAAAAATGTACAATTTAATTGCAAACTTAAATATTAATGAACAAGTTTATAAATGTAAATGATATGTTATTGATCTTAATAGAGAAAATGGAAAAAGAATAAAAGTAATAAAAAATGGAAGAAATTTTAAAAGAACTGAAAACATTTTTTTTAATTTTATACAAAATGATTGATTTTTCGTGGAAAAAAACTGAAAGAAATTTAAATATTTTATTATGCCACCCTATTTTTATTTAAATCACATTACTATTTTAAAAATTACTTCACAATGTTTAGAAATAAAAAATTAAAAAAAAAAAATCAGTCCTTTTTAAAAAATTTCCCTAAGAGGATTTTTTGTTGTGGATATGTACAACAAATATTGTTATACAAATGTTTAGGTAAGTTTTTATTTTTAATAATATAAGAATTCTTGTAATATTTAAAATATGAAATAATTTGACAAGTTCTTAAAATAATTAAGAATCACAAAAAAAATTAAGCTAGAAAATAAAAAAAAAATCCTATAATTTTTTGCGGTTTTTGCATTTCTAGAATAATTAAAAGTTTTTGCTAAAATAAAAATTATGAAATAAGTAAAAATAAAAATATCCCTTAAAAGGAAATTTTTGTCAAAACGGCTAATTTGCCTATAGAGTGAAATTTTAGTGATTATTTTCAAACTGCAAAAACATATACATAAATAAAATTAAAATATTAAAAAATAAAATTTTTTCTAAATTTAAAAAATAAATTATTAATTATAATTTAAATATTTAAAATTTTTATTTATTCCAAAATACTCCAAAAAATAAATTATTAATTATAATTTAAATATTTAAAATTTTTATTTATTCCAAAATAATTTTTTAATTTTTTAAATCTGTAAAATAAAAATTTTCGACGAAAGAATATTTTTATTAATTAAAAAAAAAAATTTTTAAGAAAATATAAAAAAATGGAAAAATTTGCTGAAAAAAATATCATTTGAAAATATTAATTTTCTTAAAATAATTTTTTTTATATTTTTAAATTTCTTAAAATTATTTTTTGATATTTTTAAATTTCTTAAATTATTTTTTTTATATTTTTAAATTTCTTTAAATTAAAATTTTTCAAAATTAATTTTTTAAATGAAAAAAAAAAGACCAAGGAATTTTATGTAAAGTAAAAAATTTTTAAGTTACCTATTTACCTTACCTATTATGTAAGTTTTATATTTATTTACGAATTTTAACCCTGAGTTTAATAAAAATCATTAAAAAATTAAATTTCCTTAAAAGGGAAATTTTATAAATTTATTTTATTTTACCTAAAATTGATGTAAGTATTTGGCTTTTATTTTTAATTTATATTAAATATGTAATTGGCTTTTAGAATAAAGTTATAAAAAATTTATTTTGCTAGCAAAAAGTATAAAAAAAATCTCAAAGGATATTTAAAATTTATTTTTTTAATCTTAAAAACTTTTTAATATCAAAAATTTAAAATAACAGGAAAAAATTTTAAAATTTTCCTAATTTTTTTTTTCATTTTTATTCATTAAATTTAATTTAATTTAAAATATAAAAATTTTTATTAATTAAATTTATTTTTAGTTTTTTTTTTTTTAGTTATAAAAAAATTCCCTTTGTTAGCATATATATAAAAAAATATTTGAATTTTAATAAAAACTATAAACAAAATTTCTTTTGTTAGCAAAATGTAAAAAAAAAAATTCCCTAAGGATATATGTACATATTTAAATTTTTTTAGTCTTGAAAAAACATTTTAATATCAAATTTAAAACGAAATGGAAAAACTTGAAAATGTTTTTAATTTTTTCAAGTTAATTTTTATTAATTAAATTTATTTTTTTAAGTTATTAAAAAAATCGTTTTGTTAGCAAAAAGCATAAAAAAATTTCGCTAAGGATATTTAAAAAATTTTTTTTTAATCTTAAAAAAAAGTTTTTTTTTCAATTCAATTCAATTTATTTCCATCAAATAATATTTACATTGTCATCTTAAAATTATACATAAATAGTTCAAGTTTTTGTACTTTTTCTTCTTAATAATTGTTAGTTATTTACAAAATATTATACATATGTACATAAAAATTTTATTGGAGGCAAAATTTTAAAAAAACCTATTTGAATGTATTTTTTTTAAATTTTAATAAAAACCACTTACATAACTACCTACAAGCTACCTAAGCTGATGCCAACTCATTAATATGTGGATTTTGTGATCCAGAACATCTGGAATAAAAATTCGAAGTCAGTTTGTTTAACCTGGACGCAACAAGTTCTATATTCGAAATTGTATGGAGCCTAGATGTCGAATAGAACCATGGGAAATTATAAATACTTTTTAATAACTTGTTTTGAGCGATTTGTAGCTTTTTGACATGGCAAGCTGCACTTGTAGCCCACATAGGAGCTGCATAAAATATTACGGCATGAAAAATTAATTTGAATATTAGTATTTTGTTTTCAATGCTCAAACTAGAGTTTCGGTTTATAAAAGGGTACAATATACGTGTAAGAATATTCACTTTGTTTATTATGTACTGTATATGCTCCTTAAATTTCATTTTTGGGTCTAGTATTACTCCTAAGTACTTTACTTTCTGTTCCCATAGAATTTCTGTATTTAAAAACAGAATGTTGCTTTGAGGAATATAACAAGATTTTCTTTTTCTTGTAAAATAAATTGCCTGAGTTTTGTTAGCGTTTAATGTAATCTTCCATTTGTTGAAATAATTTGATAGTTTTTCCAAAGCTCTTTGTAGATTTGAAATAATATTTATTGAAAGTATGTCTGAGCACAATATTGCTGTATCATCGGCAAAAACGGACATGGTACAACTTTCTAGTTGAGGTAAATCTGATGTATAAAGATTATACAATACGGGCGACAGACAGGAGCCCTGTGGGCATCCTGCTGGTATATTAAATCGTTCAGAACACGTTGCGCCAATATGAACTGTAAAAGAACGCATAGAAAGAAAACTGTCGATTATTTTAATTAGGAAAATGGGGGCATTAAGACGGATCATTTTGTAAATTAAACCATCGTGCCACACAGAATCAAAGGCCGCTTTAACGTCTAGTAATACCATTCCAGTTGATTTTTGGTTGCCAAAATTTTCGGTAATCAAATTCCTGATACGAACTAAGGAGTGAGCTGTGTTGTGTTCCCTACGGAACCCAAATTGGTGGTGAGGTAAAATACCTCTAGATTCAATAAAGAAGATCAGCTTGTCGTTTATAAGTTTTTCTAGAATCTTACCTATAGAGGATAACAGACTTATTGGTCTATAGGAAGATGGATTTTCAGGAGGTTTATTCGGTTTTCGGATTGGGATAACTTTTGCTGTCTTAAACTCAAGCGGGAAATAGCTGTGTTTAAGACATGCATTGAAAATAATTGTTAAGAATTTTAAAGATTTCTTTGGAAGGTACTTAAGGCATCTATTATTAACTCCATCAACTCCAGGAGCTTTTCTTGTTTTTAATTTTTTAATAATAGCATTTATTTCAGACTTGGTTATAAGCATATCATCCGAAACGTTAAAATTACTTAATCTAAAAGATTCGAGTGTTGCATTTACTTCGGAATTAGTTTCTGTGTCACCTTGGTTTAGGGAAATTGAGTGGTTAGATAAAAATGTTTGAGCCATAATATTACATTTCTCAACATTAGTAGTGTATCTAGAGTTATTTGAGTACAAAATAGGAATTGTGCTGCCCTTTTTCCTAATAATTTTTGTTAGATTCCAGAACGGAGCAGAACCTTTGTCTAATGTTGCTAATAGATTTGTCCAATACTTATTTCTCAGTTTTTCGAATTCCTCGCATATTTTTCTACTTAGTAATTTCATCTCATAAAAATCAGCCCAGTTCCGGTATCGTTGCCAATTTCGTCGACAGTGATTTCTTTGTTGTATATAATTTTTCAGATAAGTGGGTATGGGTTTATGCTGAAAAGAAGGTGACTTTTTTGGGATGCTTATATCAATGGCTTCATTGATAAGATTTCTAAATTGAATAACCGCTGAATCAATTTGTTCATTAGACGCAATGTTCTCTGTATTGGGTATGATTGTATTTCTTGTAAGATATCTTTTTAAAGATAACCAATTACCATTCTTATAATCACGACTAGCTAAAGTGGATTTGTTAACATCACTAGTCAGTTTTATTTGAACTGGCATGTGATCGGAACTAAGGCTATTCAAAACAACTGCTGGAGACAACATATTTGGTACATTTGTTATGAAAAAATCGAGTGTAGAGCCTTGTCTATTGGAGCTAGCAGACACGTATGTGTGGTCACAAGGGTAATTAATATTGATGTCATATGATACAAGCTTCTCACATAATATGTTTCCCCAGCAGTTTGCCCGTAAGCAGCCCCAATTCTGATGTCTACTATTGAAATCCCCTCCGAGAATAAATCTTTCACTTATATTAGTTAGCCTACGTATATCTGATGCAAAAAGTTGTTTTTTGTTGTTGTCAACACCAGCTGAGCCACCTGGAAAATAACAAGAAAAAATATCTACACTGCCATAGTTAGTAAAAATTTTGACTCCAATATTTTCAATAAAATTAGTATTAACAATTGGTAACAAGTTGTGATGAATATTTTTTTTAACAATAATAGCAACACCGCCTCCTCTGATGTGTTCCCTATCGTTTCTGTAAACAAAAAAATCTCTATGCCTTATAGATATTTTGGATTTTAGCCATGTTTCTGATACCAGACATACATCAATGTTGTAGTCGTTTAAGAGCTGAAACAGTTCTAAACTTTTGTTGCGAATGCCTCTAGCATTCCAAGTAATAATATTTAGGACATTTGCCATTAAGAAAGAAATTTGCATGCGAGATTTGTTATAACCTCAAACTGATCGGCCTTACTCTTGCAATTACGAAGGTTAGTAATAAGCTCTAGTGTTAAGCTTTTAATTTCTTGCAACGAGAACAAATCATTGCTACTATTATTGTTAAAATTGCTGTTGTTGTGTTGCCATACATCTGCAGGAACAGGAACATTTTGACGTAGGGTGTTAGGAAAATTGTGATTGTAGTTGCTAGGGTTCATACTATTATGGATTCGTGGAATTGGACGTCTAGGTGTTGGTCTAGATCGTTGTCTTATTTCCAAATATGTAATTTTACTTGGACAACTGTCGGAAAAAGATTTGTGATCGCCACTGCAATTTGCACATTTAACAATAGACTCCTTACAATCGGATGATTTGTGAGAACCAGCGCAGTGTGCACAGAACGTTTTAACCTTGCATCTGTTTGAACCGTGGCCAAACATCTGACAATTGTAGCATTGCGTGATTTTGTTCTTTTTGGTTTGCTGGAACTCCCATTTGATTTTAACATATTCAAATACAGAATAGTTTTGTCTTAATTCTTTCATTGTTATAGACAGTCTCTCAAAATAGACAACATAAATGAAATATTCGGTATTGTAGTTGTTCTTTTTAACCACTAACTTAACGTCTAAGCATTTTAAGCCCATGTCTTGTAGTTTTTTCTTTATTATCATAGGGTCATACTTATCAAGGCCGAATAATAGAGCCTTATAGGGTTTTTCACTTTTAGTGGCATAAGTGAAGAATTCATATGAGTCTGTAAGTTCAGTACGTAACTTATCAAAGTTTTCCTTAGAACGGCAAAAAATCTTAAGGCCGATTGAAATTTTTCTTATAGAATAATCAAGAATTTTATTTGCTTTACATATTTCATGAAGTTCTTCTATTTTACACTTTAACACTGTAATTGGTGGTATGATAACTTTATTTGTTTTTTCTATAATTACTTCATCATTATTGTCATTATCGTTAATAGTTTGTAACGGAAAATAATAGTTTGTTGATAATTTTTGTTGATTAGTTTTTAACGAATTGTTATTGTTATTGGGTTTTAGTTTTTTACTCATTGTGCTAACGCATGATGCGTTTACATCTTCATTTGATGATCGCTTAATTTTGTTGTTTTTAATTTTGTAGTTTTTTTTTCGCACTGTGAACAAATTGTTATTGTACCGAAGTATGCAATATTTGTTGTTTTGATTTAGTAAGAAATTCTGTTAATTTTGTTTTAAATGTTTGTAGTAACGATAATACACACGTCTTTACACATCAAGATCATTAGCAGAACTGAAAAAAGTTTTTTAAATAAAAAAAATGGAAGATTTTTTAATTTAATTTTTGTATTTTTATTAATTAAATTTATTTTTTTTAAATTAGATTTTTTTAATTAGATTTTTTGATTTTTTTTTTAATTTATTTAAAACTATAGAAAAATTATTTTTCCAATTTAAAACTTTAGAAAAATATTTTTTCCAATTTAAATATTTTAAAAAATAATTTTTTCAATTCAAAACTTTTCAATAATATTTTTTTCAGCTAAAACTACTAAAGATATTTTATTTAAAATTAAACATTTCCAAAGTACCTTTTCTTACCAATTCTAAACTTGAATTTATTTAAAATCATTAAAAAAAAATAAATTCCTCAAAAAGGGAAATTTTTTAGTTGGTGTAATTTACAGAAACATTTTTGTATTTTTGAATTTTAAGTATTTTTTAACATTTTAGTTGGTGTAATTTACAGAAAAAAATTTTTTTTAAATGAATTTTTTTTAAAATATGATGTTTAAAAGAAAGTGTAAAACAAATTTCCTAAGTAAGGATATTTTTTTTTTTTTAAATCTTGCTTAATACTAAAAAAACTTATTAATATTAAATTTAAATAAATAATCGATTTTTCTTCATAATTCAATTTTTGATTTCAGGACTGAGTTCGTTTTTCTATGTTAAAAAAATATTAATTAGAAATAAGTTGATTTTTTTGTTTAAAGGGAAAATTTTATTTTTATTATTTTTTTATATTTAATAAAATATATTTAAAAAAATAATAAAAATAAAATTTTCCCATTTTTTTTTTATAAAAATCATCTAATTTTTAATTATTAAAAACTTACCTTTTTACGATTTATTATCTTGAATTTGATAAAAATCATTAAGAAATAAAATTTCCCTAAAAGGGAAATTTTCCTAAAAGGGGAAATTTTATTTCCCTTTTTTTTGTTGTAATTTAGCTATAATTGCTATAAATGGTATTTAAATGAATTTATTTTAACATTTATAAGCAAGTATTAGACGTTTAACATGCTGTTTAGAAAACTTCCTTTTAATGTAGTAAAAAAGTTTAAATGGAAAATAAAAATTTTAAGGATATTTTTACAAAATTTTGTTTAATCTTAAAAATTAATGGTTAATAGCAAATGTAAAACAAAATGGAAAATTTTCTTAAAAAAATATTTTTTTTTATAACTTTTTTTTTTAGTTAAAATATTTAAACAGTAATTTTATCAACTAAAAACCTCCAGGAATTTTATTTAAAACTAAATATTGGTAAGCTATCTTTTACTTACCAATTCTAATTTTAAATTTAACAAAAATAATTAAAAAAATAAAATTTCCCTAAAAAGGGAAATTTTTTGAATTTTGTATGATTAGTCTAAAATTTGTGTCAATTGATTTTAGATTATTTTCTTTTTAATATTTGTAAGCAAGTATTTGTATTATAACATGTTTGAAAATAAATCCTTTAAAAATTTATTTTTTATTATTTTTTATTATATAAAAAATCAGTAATTTAAAAATTTTAACATTTTTTAATTTTATAAAATTATCTATTTTCTATTACTATTAAATTTAATCTTAATTTAATTTATTTTCTCTTTTATTTTTAGGTAAGATTTTTTAAAAACCAAATACACGTGCCTGATGTAAGTTTTCTAAAATTAAATAATTCATTTTATACCCATATAATTATAACCTTTGATTTATTTTTAAATTTCTGTTTACATTTGCATTTAATACTTTAAAACGTTTATGTATATATTATTTATTAGCCACTTCCATTCTAAACCATTTCAAGTGTACGACAGGCTATTGACACTCAAACAACAACAAAAAAAAAACCTTTTAAATTCATTTTACAAATTACCCTCAGACACAGGCCCTTTTGTATTCTCTCACTTATACATATACATACGTTTATGTATGTGTTTAAATAATTTCTCACTCCTGTTAATAAAATTTCAATAAATATCAATAGTTAAAAAGGAACTTGTAACATGGCCACCATGTTACTGGTTAACTCATACCCTCTGCTTCTCGTATTTTTTCCTTCCTCTTTGATTTTATATTATAAATGTTCTGTATCTATACATATAATAAAACAGTAACTCATTTTATGTCGGTCTATCTGGCTGGTTTTTTTTGGTGTTCGCATCATGTAAAAACTACTGGATGGATTTTAACAAAATTTTGTAAGGAGGTACCTTAGTAACCTGATATTTTTTTCCGCAAAAATATCTCATTCCCAAGAGAAGAGATCGTGGAGAATAAGCAGTGAAAGTACGCCGATTTTGTTTTTACGGATTTAAAGGTATTGCATACTTTAAGGCATCTTTTATTTTTGAAAGCAGTATATTAAGCAATGTTGCGCAACAGATGGCGGCGTTTTAAAATAATAAGTAACTCATTTGCTGTCTGTAATTTACAGAGCTTTAAAATAATTTTTAGAATATTAAATAAATTGTAGAATGTTATCCAGGGATGGATACCTTATTATATAAAGTAAATACGTATGGATGGTGGGGATCACTTTCAAAGCAAAATCAAACAAAATGTTGTCAGAACGCACACAACGTGTGTGGGCACAGCTAGTTGTTACTAATAGGGAATAGAAAATTTTATTTTTATGTACTTTATTTTTGTTTGACCATTTTCGCTTTTTGTTTACATGTTGACCAACTATTTTATCAAACCACTTGATTTACTTCTCTTTTAATAAATGTTTATTTGCGTTTGTTCATAAGCCTTGTTAACGCGTTTGGTCACCGACATCGACGGCAGCAGTAGCCTTGCAGTATAATAACATTCAAATAAAGTAGACATTAACAAAAATGTTTTACACAATATTCTATGGATCTCGTTGGGTTACAGTCTCCATTTTGCATCATATGCCATAGTGTTTTACTCCAACTGTGAAAGTTTTTGAACAAATAATGATTATTATATGGTTTTATTTATACGGTGTCTCTTTGTTTTCAACCACAACAAACAGTTGGTTAAGCTCACAGCAATTTGGATAAAGTAATTATTATTATTATTTTATAGGGGGATACCGAAGCAGACCACTAACTTTTCGATCGTTTTCCCTTTTCGATCGTTTTCGTTCCTCAATAATTTCTGGTATCCGACTGAAAATTTACGAACACCTTAGTTTCATTGAGTCTCGTGCTGTCACTAGCCTTTTACCCTCGACTGTAGTGATTTCAGACTAGCGACTGATGCATGTCGACATTCTTCCTCGTCATAGAGTCTAAGGTAATTGCTAACATTTGCTTAAGACTAAGGTCTCCACAGCAACTCTATTTAATATGTGTGTACCCGTGCGTGGTCAGAAGCCTATTTCCAGCCACAGTCTTCAAGCATCGTTTTAGCTTAATTTTTTTTTTTTTGTGTAACTTGGCCAGATAATACTTGGAGTCCATGACCTGTCACTAACGCAGTTAACCATTTTTAGCCATCCAGATTATATTCAAGCTCCTTCTTGGCAAGAATCGAGCCCACAACCCTGTACTGATAGGCAGCGGTATGTTCGGAAAATATACCGCTAAGAACACCAGAAGATGTGTATCAGAGTCTTATTGATTTTGAACAAAACCTTAAATCAGCTGCCCAACATGCAACAGTAACTCAACAACCAGCTAGATACAATCAAATTTATTCTGCAGATGTTGAGCGGCTTTTGGTAGTTAAAAAAGAAAAAATCGAGGCGACTGGCAAACACATAGATCTCCTTAACTCAAATCTAGACTTTAAGATGGCACGAAACGGCTAAGACAGTAACTAGCATCTTGAAGATTGATCAGGGGATACCCACGTTGCCTTGTGAATATCGAGATGTTTAAACCTAGTGCTACTCACTACCATGTTTCGTGCCGCAGCGAAGGATATCAGTATCACTGGTGGCTTCAAGCAGACTAAATCTGCCGATTGTTGGACCGTATATGTCTTCCCTTCCGATTTTCGCGTTAAAATCACCCAGAACAATTTTAACATCGTGATTGGGGCAACGGTCATATGTTTCTTCTAGGTGCTCATAAAATGTGTCTTTGACCTGATCGTCCTTATCCTCCGTCGGGGCATGGGCACAGATAAGGCTTATATTAAAAAACTTCGCCTTGGTGCGTATCGTAGCTTGCCGTTCGTCAACTGGAGTGAACCTGCAGACAAGATGTTTAATTCTCCTACTGACTACGAAGCCACATCCAAATTCTTGTCTAGTATCTTGGTAGCTATAGTATAAGTCGTCACCGTATGGTTTTCTGGTGGCACCATATCTATTCCATCTTATTTCCTGGATGGCAGCAACATATCGGATCGGTACTTATTCAGTACTTCCGCCAATTGGGTCATTGCACCTGCTCTGTACAAAGTACGAACGTTGCACGTACATATCCGTAAATCATGATCCTTTATTCGTTTGCGGTGGTCGTCAACTTTTGTAGGGGGCCGTTTCGTATTCTTTTTTTCTTTCATTGTAGTGTGTTTTTTTTGGCAGGGTGGATTACAAGTCCAACGCCCCAACCATTTTTTTAAAGTTCTTATGGTGCACAGTTTGTGGCACAAATTAGCTCACTACTTCAAGACGGGTGTTTGAAGCAGCTACCCCAGGTGGAACCGCGAGGAGGTATGTGTCCACTTGAGATGAAGGAGGGCCAAGATAGATACTGGACTTCACAAAGTTGAAGTCGATCAGACCGTTGCTTGGTATCCCACATCCCCATACCCACCCATGGCATGCATGTAGAAACCTTAAAAGGCCAATCGTAGGTAAGCCTCACTTGCGAACTTCTTGTGGAGACTGGGCCAGAAATAATACCGCAAAAAGACAATTTATTTTTGGACATTTGAAGAAGGTTTTCACTCCAAATATATATGTACTGATATAGCTGAGTTGTAGACACCCAGTAGAGACTAGTGGCGAAGTACCCCTAAGATTTTAATTCGGCGATATTGAAAGGGTAATAACGTATTTAAACACCAAAAAAGCCCCTGTCTTTGATAAAACCAGTAACAATATCTTATTTGAGCTGCCCCATATAGTCCGCAAAATCATTCTTTACATTATTTTACGTCTTGAGTACTTTCCCACAGAGTGAAAAGTCTCTTGGATTATTATGATTCCTAAACCAGGAAAACACCACACGAAAGTTGAATCATACAGACCTATAAGCCTTTCATCTAATAAGTCAAAGCTGTTTGAAAGGACGCTAATAACTAAGCTGGACCCCACCTTACTTGGAAAAACCACATTGCATCCAAATTAACACATATGAAGTGTAAAGCAGTGCAACTAAACTGGCTGATTGGCAGAAATTCTACTCTCGCCTTAAATTGCAAACTTTTATTGTGCAAGTCAATTCTAACAGCAATTTGGTGTTATGGCATTTAATTTTCGGGCACTGCCTCAGCTAGCAATGTAGAAAAATTTCAAAGGCGCCAAAATAAGATTCTAATGATGATGACAGTTGCTCTCGGGTATGTAAAAAACTCGAACATCCACAAAGATCTAAACGTGCCTACAGTTGATTCAGTTGAATCCGATATTGCGAAACATGCAGTAACGTATTTAAAAAAAAAAAAAAAAAAAACTTGAAACATGCGTTAAGTGACGATGACGCGAATTCAATGGTTTTTCGTCAACCAAAAAGTGCTCAACGTGCCTAAAGAAGTTTTCACTTCATTAAGCCCCCTTTTTTTTACCAACGGCATATCTACACCTTTAGATATAATAAAATAGTAACTCATGTCCTGTCTGTCTGTCTGTCTGTCTGTCTTCTATATGTCATTCTTTCGCTGTGTTCGCATATAATACTTTTCCCCGCAAAAATATCTTATTTCCAAGAGAAAGTGGAGAAAAAGCTGTGAAAGTACGCAGTTATTTTAGTAGTAAAGTAAATATGTAAACCCAACGTGAAGCACTAACAGGATATGTATACTTTAATGCGTATTTAACCGATACAGATGGCGCTGTAAGTACGTAAAGTAAATACATAAACCATAACTAAAGCACTAACCGATATGCAGCATGGTTTAATTAAGGTGGCACTAAAAAAGGAAAGATGTAGATTGCTTTCAAAGCTAAAACTGTGAAAATTCCAGGAGCATCGGTCCACTGGTGTAGGCCGCTATAGCTTTCTATATACCAACATATTCTATATTTAAGGTTACACCCACCTAAAGCTGATTCGACTTACGGTATACTTACAGTTTTCTATAGGAGCAAAATTGTTACTGACAAGTTTTTCAAAGTGGATTTTAAAAAGAATCGAGTTTTGTGTGGCACGGATTGCGGGCCAATATTTTTATTGTGGTAAAGCCCGCGAATAATCTCTTATACATGTACTTAGCCCTAGATATGGGTAGCACATTTCCCTTTCACAACAATCTAAGTCTGTAGAACAAGACTTGGAAGTTGCGCACCTCTACAAAAATACAAGAAAAATTATTACCAAAAATTATCCAGATTGTTAATTAAAAAATTATATGTTATACTGGTCGTGGGCAACCCCGTGTTGCTGTAGAAAGTTGCACAAAAACTGCCATCATAATGGCAAAAACGAAAAGCAAATTGAGCAGTTTCATTTTACGGTTTCAAAAAGTGTTGACTGAATTTGAAGGATTGAATGTTATTACTGTGTTAGAAGCTCTGAAAAGCGAGTTATTTATCTACAAAAAAATGCTGTCAATAACAGTGGCGAGCAAATAATTAGTTGTGTTATTAAAAAACAACTTCCAACATTGTTTTTCTCTCCTCTTTGTTTGCATGTATTTTAAGAGTTCACGTGGGGTTTGGTTGAAGACGAGGGTGGTTCAAAGTAAGGATGGTTGTTTTTTTGTTTCGTTCTGAATCCAACAGTTTTGGGAGTTTTTGCTACCAAGTACAACAAAAAATTAAGAAAAATTATTTACATACAAATGAATTGTTAAATCAGACATAAGTTTGATCATTTTCTCTACCAACTGCACAGGACTGGGGCCTAATCACCGCATTCGATATCGAGTAAAGTATCGTATCGAATAAAATTTCGATACGAGTCGAGTAAGCAAATTATGTTATTCGACATGTATCGTAGCGTATCGTATCGTATCGTATCGTAATTTTTATCAAATTGTAATAGATTAATAAAGATATGTTTTCATTTTGTCAACAAATGAACAAATAAAAACACGGTTTAAATCATTCACGTAAATTAAATTATATTCAATTGAATTAATATAATATCTGAATTAAAAATTCACAGACGTGTACAGTTTCTCACTTCATCAAGAACGACTGCGTCCATACCACTGTGTGATCTTTGCAGCAAAATCTTAACGAACAGCATAAACTTCATTTCTCATCAATTGAAGCCTCCCAATGCGACGTGTGCAACAAGGTATTTACTACACAGCACAGTTTGCAAGTTCATAAAATCGGCCACTTGGGGCGAAGCAAATTTCTTTGTCGTATTTGTGACAAATCTTTTTTTGTGACCATCAACGCATTCACACCGGCGAAAGGGCATTTAAATGTGACTTTTGTCCAATGGCATTTGCCCAACGCGCAAATTTGATCCGTCGCAAGAAATCTACACATTTGTATTAAAAATAAGTGCAATATACATACACAATGTGTGTAAGATCCTTAAAGCGTAAAAGTTTATTATTAGACTATCATATACAGCCCATTCATACAGGAGAACGGCCGCACAAATGTCAAGTATGTGGCCCTGGATTAGTCTATCAAGAAAACTACATAGTGGCAAAAAACCATACGACTGCGAAGTACATACATACATACATACATACATACATACATACATACATATGTATGGGGCAAACAATTTAATAGTCGGAACGATGTGGACAAAGCACAGGAAAGTCATGTTGTACAAGAAATAGAATCTAGGTTTTGCCAAGATTTTATTAATTTTTCTAATTCCTTTTTCGTATGATTTAGATTCATAATTGTCAAATGACAAATTTATAATTTTTTGTATATTACATGTATGGTAATGATTTTTTTTATAAAAATAATTATTTTTGTGTAAAAATAAACTTGTAAAACAAAATATAATAACTATTTAGCGCTATCGCCAAATCTCGAATGAAGTCTCGATCGATCAAACTTTTTTATTACTCGATATCGAATGCTATTATCTCAAATTACGATACTTTTAATTCGATATCGAGTGCCATGATACCAAAGTTAAAAATTACGACAGAATTTACTCGATAGCGAATGCGGTGATAACAGACACCTGAATGATTTTTTTACTAATAAAATGATAAGTTTTAAAGAAAAGAAAAGAAAAGAAAAGACACCAGGAGAATATTAAATATTAAAATATATTTATTCACTACAAAAATACAAAATTATATGTAGATTAAATAGATAATACAAATTTGCCAAATACGAAGTGTTCCATACCTCTGTACTATATTTAACTACTTATATATTAAAAGTACCTCTAAAAATTTAAACAATTATACTTACTTTCGTACCCAATTCAGTTTAAAAAACCAAAAAAAATATTTTGTTTTCTTGTTGATATTTCACTCTATAGCAGACTTGGGGGATATAAATTACATTTTGTAATTAATTACACATGCAATTACTAATTAACTAATTACATGTAATAGTAATTGAAAATTTTCAATTACAACTAATTAGTAATTGAAAATTCCCAATTACTAATTACATATAATTGTAATTGAAATTTTTCAATTACAAATTACAAGTAAGTGTTATTGATTTTGTCCCTGATTTCAATTACAATTACTTGTAATTAGTAATTGGAAATTTTCAATTACAAATTACCTGAAATTGTAATTGAAATGTAATTGAATCCCCCCATGTCTGCTCTATAGGGAGGTATGCAACTCATTTGCCAGGAATTAAACAACTTGATTATTAAACTGCGTGTAGTTTTTAAATTTAGCTGTACAATTTTTTGGTTATATTGCAGTCCTTGATATATACACCTTTATGTGTGTGAAGATAAATTCAAATTTAACTAGCAGAGACAAAAACCACATTTTTTGACAGAGCTCATTTTGCAGTCAACAGAGCTCTGTTATACGTATAATATTCACTGTAATTAATAGGAAAAGGTTCCACATAAAAAACACATGGGAATGTTGGAGCAAGGGATACTTCTTTTATCTAAAACATTAGAATATCCAAAATAACTTACTAAAAGCTATAAAAAGACTTTAGATTTGGAAATATCTTGAGAGGATTTTTTGGTCATTATGGAAAAATAGGGATGGGTACCATATACCCACTCTATACAAACTGTATTAATGGAATTCCTGATATAATTTTGGAACTTTTTTAAAATGAATATGAAAAAAGTAACTTTTGGTACAAATTTCTTGAGAGGATTTTTGGTTATTATGGAAAAATAGGGATGGGTGCTATTTACCCATAAGGTAAGTGAGCAACGTAAGAAATGATAATGGGCCGTAGCAATGTGTTGTAATGGCCAGATCCTATTCATATTAATTTATAATTGCTATTTTAAAAACATTTACGTTGTCATAAAATAATACCTTATTTACCATTTATTAAACTATTTGTACCAAAAACTACTTTTTTCAAATTCATTTTAAAAAAGTTCCAAAATTATATCAGGAATTCCATTAATACAGTTTGTATAGAGTGGGTATATGGTACCCATCCCTATTTTTCCATAATGACCAAAAAAATCTCTTAAGATATTTCCAAATCTAAAGTCTTTTTGTAGCTTTTTAGTTAAAAGTAGTATCCCTTGTGGAACCTTTTCCGATTCCAAGTTGGAGGAGCCTCCAGAATAATTGAATTATGAATTACAGTGAATGTTATACTTATCACAGAGCTCTGTTGTCTGCAAAATGAGCTCTGTTAAGAAATGTGGTTTTTGTCTCTGCTAGTTGAATTTGAATTTATCTTCACACACATTACACCTTTTATAAACATTTCAAAAATTAGTTGCAGTTCATAGATTGCATGAGAGATTTCCATTTTGGGGTTTTCCATATGCAGCAAATTTTATTTTTCTACTAGTTTTTGCTCTCTACTGTTTATTTATTTATATTGTTTCTAGAAATTAAAGAATTTAGTAACAAAAAAATGTGTTTACGTTTTCGTGTTGCGTTAAAACGTTATAGGAAAACAAAATTATTAAATAAAGATAAAACTAAAAATAAAAATAAAAATAGTAATGTGCAAAACAATAGCAAGAAGCACACCAAACAATTAGTTAAAATAGTTTAACTATTTTTAACTTTACTTAAATATTTACATATTAAACGTTTGTTTTTATTTATTTTTCTATTGCGTGTGTTATCAAATTCTTTTTAAAAAAGCAATCAGCTGTTTGAAAGTAAACAATAGAAAATTAAAACTGTTATTTGAAAGTTTTATCATAAAAGATTAATAAATTAAACTTCCAAATTATATTAGGAAATGCGAGTACAATCAAATATTTGTGTTTTTGAGTTTTACTATATACGAACTGTAATAAGTAGTTAAAATTTTTTATAGTTGACAACATTGTAATTAGCAATTAAGTGGCAACATTGTAACTTTATAATAAGAACCATGAATAAGCACATTGTATTTTGAGCATTCGAAGCGTCTAGAACGTTTTAGAACTAATAAAAGACAATATTCATTTAAACTAAAAATATTTAAGTTTATTTAGTAATAACATCATCCATTGTTGTTATATAGTGTCAGAAGTTAAACGTTTCCACAAGAAATCGATTATTAGCAATAAATCTTTTGGAATAGTTAAATATTCCTGTTGCTAGAGTGTAGCAGGTGGTTTTCAGGACAAAGTAACGTCCATATCGAATTTTCATCAAAAAAAAAAAAAAAAGAAAAACTGATACCAAGATACATTGGCCAGGAAGTTTTTTTTTAAGTTCTCACAGAATGGCGGCAGCTGATCGCTTACCACCAGAGTTAGATTGCTCTAATCTGGCTAATGAGTGGCCAAATTGGAAGCGCAGTTTCATGGTATACATGATAGCTACTGGTAAGTCAAAGGAACCCGAAATGACAAAGATAGCAAACTTTATCTGGCTCATTGGCACAGGCGGAGCGAATATTTACAATTCGCTATTTCCTAATGATGCTACGGAGGAGTCTTTGTTAGGTACTATCACCGAAGATGAGAAAGTAAAACAACGCAAACTAGATGAGGTGTTGGAAAAGTTTGATGAACATTGCTTGCCACAACGTAATGTGGCAATGGAATCCTACAAGTTCAACATAATTTCCCAGAAAGAATGTCAAACATTTGCTGAATTTGAGACCGAGCTAAGAACCCAGATGCGGTACTGTGATTTTAAATGCAAATGCGGAGGGGTGTATGAAAACCGTATGTTGCGTGATCGTATTATCGTTTTATCGATTCTGCTTTAACTGTGGTGGTCCATGGAAGGTTGGACATCAATCTGAATGCAAGGCCAAGAACGTTATTTGCCATTCATGCGCAAAAAAAGGACATTTTCAGAAAATGTGCCGTAAACCCCGGGAGAAAGCACCTGATAGAAAGCAGTACACGGGAAGTGACAACAATCCTAGAGTAGCAGAAGTAAAGTGGCGTGAAGCGGAAGGTAAACAAATTTATAGTAATATTAGCAATTTAAGTAGTGTATTAAGTTGTAATCACATTCTTAGGGTAAATTCATTAGCACCGGAAAGCAAACACTGGACAAAGAAGTATATTATAGGAAAAGAAAACGTAACATTTAAATTGGACACTGGGGCCGATGTGAACTGTATTCCACTAAAAGTAGTAAAAAAATTAGGTGTTAAGCTGTATAATGAAAGTTGTGAGTTACCAGTGTTTGATTACAATGATAATAAACTGCAAGTCTTTGGTACATGCAAACTAAAATTAATGGACTTAGACAGAAAATTGTTTGAATTAGCAGAGTTTGTTGTAGTTAATGATAACTGTGAACCAATACTCGGATTAGCAACATGTGCGAAATTGCAATTGATAAAGCGGTTAGACGTGGATAGCATTACTGGTATCGGAACGAAAGCTTCATTCATGGACAAGTATGGTAGTGTCTTTCAAGGACTTGGAAAATTTCCAAGAACATTTTCAATATCATTAAAGGAAAACTCGAAGCCAGTGCTTCATTATAGGAAGCGAATTCCTAATTCGCTATTAGGAAAATTGAAACTAGAACTAGAAAAAATGGTTGAAGAGGGAATTATATCACAAGTTGATTATGGGTCAATAATTTACAAATGGTACAATTCGTATATGTCTAGATCCAAAAGCATTGGATGAGTGTATAAAGCGGGAATATTTTTTGATTCCAACAATTGATGATCTAACTTCGAATCTAGCAGGTAAACGAATTTTTTCGGTATTAGATTTGAAAAGTGGTTTCTGGCATATGGAACTAGACAAACAGAGTTCAGACATGACAACATTTTTAACGCCTTTTGGGAGATTCAAATTTTTGCGCGTGCCTTTTGGCCTAAATTGTGCACCTGCAATGTTTCAGCAGGAAATGATTAGAATTTTTGGGGACATAAAGGTAGTGCTTGTTTATTTTGATGATTTGGCTATCTGTGCAGACAGTGAAGAAGAACATAATCGGATCATGACCTTAGTTATGAATCGGGCTAGGGCACACAATATTAAGTTTAATCCGGACAAAATTCAATATCGTAAAAGGGAAGTTAAATTCATGGGAAATATTTTATCGGAAGGGAAAATTAAAGCGGACTTTAAATATGTTGAAGCAATTTTTGACATAATGTTTTGGGATATAAAGTTGGTGTTTTGCGTTCCCATACTTTCGGGAATTTTTTCTCTCATTTTACCGCACTCTTCCCAAAAAGTGCGGGAGCGCACCTTATTTAACTAACTGTTTGGTTTGCTTCTTGCTATTCTTTTGCACAGTACTACTTTTATTTTTATTTTTATCTTTATCTTTATTTAATTATTTACATATTAAACGTTTGTTTCTTATTTTTCTACAACGTATGTTATCAATTTGTATAAACACGCTTAAAAAATAAAATAACACGCTTAAGTAATAAAAAAGTTCAAACCCCTTTTCAGAGCCCTCAATCTACTGAACCGTAATGGGTAGACTCTTGATATCTTGACAAAACATGTATTACTAATGCCGTTATAACAACAAATACTTAAATTTAAAGGGTGTCTCGATGCTGATATGATTTTCACATAAGAAGTTTATTTTTTGAACCGTAATAGACACTGGACACTTGATATTTAAACAGAGTATGTATTGCTAGGTCCGCTATTAGAAAATACTACTAATAAATCGAAAAGAGTGTTCGGATAGCGAGGTGAAGCGTAATATGCAGACTTAGAAGTAGGGATTTTGGCGAAATCCTCCTTATTACAGGCAGACATTTGAAATATATGTACATAGGAAATATAGTACTAAAGGGTGTGCCAATTAAATAAGTGACTGTAATGCAAATAAGATTCTTATGGATCTTTTTAACAGTAACAAGAGAATAAATAAAACAAAATAGACGCGGAAAATTTGAAAATGTTTTCATAAAAGTTATATTGCGCATGTTCTGACTCAATTTTGTATTGAAGGCTAATGCCCTGTTTCTGTGTTGCAAGCGATAAGTTAAAAAAAAATAATTCTTTGTATACAAATGTTCCAGATGACTAGCTCTAGCTTGCAATATAGAAAGAAGCAATATAGAAATTGTATATGTGTGTGAAGATAAATTCAATTCCATATAATAGCCTTTTTTTGATAGATCACGTGTGAGTCGTGTCATGCTGTCATGTTATTTTTGTTTAGTATTGTTTGGCATTTCATAATGGAAAAACTTACGCCTGAATCGCTTCGCTCTATGGGCTCTTGAAAAGTTCCACGAAGATCCGACGTTTTCTAGACAAGACACATTTTGTTTAGCGATGAGGCCCATTTCTGGCTCCACACATTCAAAATTGCCGCACTTGCGACGAAGAGCAACCTGAAGAGATTCAAGAGCTGCCACTTCATCCAGAAAAAACAACGGTTTGGTCCATATCTCTTTAAAAATGATGCCGGTGCGAACGTAACCGTCAATGGCGACCGTTATCGTGCCATGGTAACCCACTATTTGATGCCTGAAATTGAAGCTCGTGATCTCGGCGACATTGGTTTCAGCATCAATCAATGGATTTATTGAGAGAACATTTCTTTGAACACCTAATTTCACGTTTTGGGCCGGTCGATTGTCCACCAAATCGTGTGATATCACACCGTTAGTCTTTTTCCTGTAGGGATATGTAAAGTCTAAAGTTTATGCGGACAAACCCGCTTCGATTCAGGCCTTGTAGAAAACATTCTCCATTAAATGTGAATTTTCTGTGTTGTTTTTCTTTAAAAAAGTAGGGAACCACGAAATGGATCACACATCCACCAAGAAATTTTCCAAATTAAGCTTTTTTTCAAGTTCTAAGATTATTTCAGATATCCCGCTATTATAGAACCATTAAGTACTCCCTGGACCACTATTATATATATATATATATATATATATATATGTGGTGTGTTATACCAGCCATATTGACCACTAATCTTCCCAACAAATTTCTAAATTTAAACTCTTTTTTTTTTGTTTTTCTTAAGTTATTCTGGAAATCGTAGTATTTTAATTAAAAAAGGGTAAAAAAACATGGTCGTTAAAATATTTTAACTAACTTTTTTAATTGTTTACTTATTTAACGCTTGTTTTTCATTTTTTTATAACTTGTGTTATCATTTCATTTTGTTTTAACAACAACATGAAAAGTAAACACTTTTTTTGTCATTAAATTCTTTAATTCCTAAATACAAAATAAATAAATAAATAAACAGTAGAGAGCAAAAACTAGCAGAAAAATAAAATTTGCTGCATATGGAAAAACCCAAAATGGAAATCTTTCATGCGATCCATGCAACTGCAATTAATTTTTGAAATGTTTATAAAAGGTGTAATGTGTGTGAAGATAAATTCAAATTTAACTAGCAGAGACAAAAACCACATTTCTTAACAGAGCTCATTTTGCAGTCAACAGAGCTCTGTTATACGTATAACATTCACTGTAATTAATAATTCAATTATTCTGGAGGCTCCAACTTGAAATCGGAAAAGGTTCCACATAAAAAACACATGGGAATGTTGCTCCAAGGGATACTTCTTTTACCTAAAACATTAGAATATCCAAAATAACTTAATAAAAGCTACAAAAAGGAAATATCTTGAGAGGATTTTTTGGTCATTATGGAAAAATAGGGATGGGTGCTATATACCCATAAGGTAAGTGAGCAATGTAAGAAATGATAATGGGGCGTAGCAATGTGTTGTAATGGCCAGATCCTATTCATATTAATTTATAATTGCTATTTTAAAAACATTTACGTTGTCATAAAATAATACCTTATTTACCATTTATTAAACTATTTGTACCAAAAACTACTTTTTTCAAATTCATTTTAAAAAAGTTCCAAAATTATTTCAGGAATTCCACTAATACAGTTTCATTTAGCACCCCTTGGAGCAACTTTTCTATATATATAAGATATTTCCAAATCTAAAGATGAGTTGCATACCTGCCTTTAGAGTGAAATATCAACAAGAAAACAAAAGATACGAAAGTAAGTGTTGTTAACTACCTAAAAATGGCTCAAATATTTAGAGGTACTTTTAATGATTAGTTAAATATAGTGCGGAGGTATGGAAGATTTGGTACTTGGCAAATTTCTATTATCTATTTAATCAACATATATTTTTGTAATAAATAAATAATTTTTATTATTTAATATTCTCCTGGTGTCTTTTCTTTTCTTTAAAACTAATCATCTCATTAGTAGAAAATAATCCTTCTGTCCTATGGATTTGGTAGAGAGATTGAACGAATTTATGTCTGACTTAACAATTCATTTGTATGTAAATAATTTTTCCTAATTTTTTGTTGTACTTGGTAGCAGAAACTCCAAAAACTGTTGGGTTCAGAACGTAAGAACCAAAACCGTCCTTAGTTTGAGCCACCCTCTTCTACATGCAAACACAGAGGAGAAAAAAAACCAATGTTGGGAGGTTTTTTTTTAATAACACAACTAATTATTTGCTCGCAACTGTTAGGGACAGCATTTTTTTGTATATAAATAACTCGCTTTACAGAGCTTCTAACACAGTAATAACATTCAATCCTTCAAATTCAGTCTACACTTTTTTAAACCGTAAAATGAAACTGCTCAATTTGCTTTTCGTTTTTGCCATTATAACGGCAGCTTTTGTGCAACTTTCTGCAGCCACACCAGAAGGAATCTCACCAGTGTCTCATCAATGTTGTTCAAAAAGTGATTGTCCTGAAGATAACCTATGCGTACATTTAAAAGCAGGCAGGGAATGTAGAAGATTTATCAGATTTTAATAAATAAATAAATAATAAATTTAAGTAAATAAATATATATTTTATGAAGTATTTATCTGTCATAAAATCCCTTTAAAAGACCAATAGCAATACAAAATTTATTTAACATACAAATTCTATAACTATAAAAAAATATACTTTATTAGTCTTTAAATACTAATAAGTACATAAGACTGCCCATATATGCAAAGGGGTTATTTTTTTTCGCTCACCGCCTATATTTCAGTTAAGTTGAAGTAAAAGAAAAAGCACGCTATATATACGAATTTCGCTTCTGAAACATAAACCGGTCAGTGCCCTTTCAATTAAGTGGTAAAAAGTACCCTAAATGGCAGAAAAACGTGTGACTTTATTTATCAATGACGCTTAATTTGAAATTCCAATTTTTTGCTCCCCCCGGGGGCTCCAATTGTCACTGCAGGAATGGAAAATGCTTTGACGCGGTTCACTCGAGGAGAATAGGGGCACCAGACGCTAGGGTACCTAGAACCTAAATCTGGAAGAAAAGGTCTGTGTCTCAAAACACACGTGTCCTCTTCGACGAACGACCAGTGCCCAAACGACTGGTACCACGGGAATCGGTAGCCCCACAGAGAGCCTATCCTCTCTGTGACCGGTTGTTGGTAAGATCCCTTTCGGGGGTACACGTGGTGGTTGTGGTTTAAGATCGATTAATTTAGGCATGGTGCAAGGTCGATCAAGTGTGCTGTTGCACTCTCAACAGACGGAGTTTGGATAGTCTCCAAACCCCTAAGCAAGAGGCTATAATATGGATCTAGGCTTGCCTTGGATAAGGCTTGCCATATTATATAAATTGCTACTCATTGTGACTGTATCACACACAAATTGTGATTGGTGGCAGTCGTAAAGTGTTGTTATACGCTTAAGTTTCACTCGGTGGTAAGACCACCGCACAGTGGTCAATTTCGCGAGATAGCGGTCAAAACTCTATAACTTTTGACCGGATTGGAATTTTTTTACGAAATTTGTTTTGTTCAATAGGAGGGCTTTAAGCTTCAATTTGCGTGTTCAAACGTAAAAATCGACTGATAGGAACGTAAGTAATGTGGAGTTAAAAATGCATTTTAATTTTTTGTTGAGTTTCCATGTAAAAGTTGAATATTTTGACATTTTAAATAGGTATTTTTTTTATAATTTCATATTTTCTTCAATCGTATTTTATAACCAATACTTACTTAATTTTGGTCAGAAAATGCTAACATTTGGCCCCTGACATTTATTTATATTAGTCTCAATATTCACAGGGGCCAAAGGTTGGTTTTTTTGGAAGAAAGCTAATTCTTGTGAGGATTAAACTGAAAAATAACACTGAAATTCCCAACAATATCAATACCATTTGGATATATTATATACAGAACACAACATCGATAAAATTTTAAGTAAACTTTTACTATTGATTTAAAGTGCTCATATATTTTATTTAAATGTATTAATAAAAATATATACTAAAATTAGAAACAAATTATAATCTTTAAACTAGTATTAATTAAACAATATTAGTAAAAATTTCTTCCAAATAGCTTTGATTTTCATTTTGCAGTACTTGTTTAGCTTCTTCATCTAACTCTAATGAGGTTGATTTCCATTTTTGTCGAATACTGGACATATATGGGTCTGATGTGCACAACAAAATATTAATAAGATCTTCATTAGTACAATATCTGGAAATTTTTCTTGTATTGTGCTCGCGAAAGAATCTGTAGTCTTTGTTCCTTTTTTCTTGCGCTTCTTCTGAGAGATCTCCAATTGGAAGCATATTGTGCTGAATTATTTGTTCCCCATGGAACAAAATTTTGTGAACTGTGGTCGGCATATGTCTCCAAGAATATTTTTGGTTATAAAGGGTTGCTGTCTCATTAGCATACTGACGAAATTTTTTTGCATCTATCTTTTTGCTACATGCTATAACTTCTAATATGATTTGGAATCGTCGTATTAAATCATAATCTACTCCAGTTATAGAAGCTGCAGTTTCTGGATCGGAAAAAAATCTCCTTGCTGTGTTTCCATCATTAGAATTTCCTTCTCCTTGCTTTGGCTGGTCAATTATAAGGCCTATCTCACGGTATTTTTCTTGAATATCTTTTTTTTTGCTTTTTTTTTCCAAATTTTCTTTGTTGTTTCTCACTGTTTAGCCTAACGGGCCAAATTCCAAATCGTATCCCAATTTAAGAATATGCTCCATAAAACGAATTCTAGCATGAAGAGGTGACATTCCATATTCATATGCTTCATTAAAACTATCGTCTTGTGTTGGTGGTTGGCTCAATTGACTTGATATTTTTTGGCATATGGTGCAGCTTGACGAAGACTTTGTTTCGCTTAAAGCTTGTGCAATTTTTCCATCGATCATTGTAAGTGACATTTTAAAGTTAACTTCGATGCATTGGTCATTTAATTCAAATATCACTGGTTGAAGTTCTTTAATTTCATCTCTTATTTTGCCAACTTCTTCAGTTATGACATCTTTAGTTTCTTTTTTGTAAGCAAACTTTATTGGTCTACAAAATTTTGTTGACGAGGGAATTTCATTCCTCCATACATCTATCTCTGCAGCTCTACTAGTTGACGGCTCTGAACCTATATAAGTTTTTGTTAAACGTAATGGAACGAAAGAAATCATGAATAAATTGGCATCTGATGAATTTTCCGCATTACATTGTTTGTATTGTTTCTGGCCAGAGGACCCATCACATCCCCATTTAGAAATTAAAGTCATGCTGCAATTTTTAAACTTCTTTAAATAGTCAGCATCAAATGTCTTTAATAATCGTTCTGCAGTGTGTTCAAGAAGATCCTGCAATTTTATTTCTGCTGAACTTTAAGTTACACTAATAGCAGTTGGTGAAGGTAAGCAATCTTTTTTGGCAGAAACTATATCTCGATATGATGGAAAAATTCCACAATTTTTTTCATTGGTTCGCTTCCGCAATTCTGTATATTGGTTTTTAGTCATTTTCAAATCCAAAAATAGTGCAAATGCTTCTTCTGGAGTAAATTTATTTTCTTCAGTTGGTGTCGGCATACTTTCTAAAATCCTTTTTGTGCGTCTGGGGCTTGCTTCCACTATTTTTTCAATGATAGCAATTTTACTCTTTTTAGTTTTCGATGGTTGAATATGATGCAGAAATGAATCCTTTATGATGCTACAAGAAACTTCTTCATTGATATGTTTAAGCTTGCCTCTTCGTGATCTTTCACTACAATTATCAATTGGCTTTGCTGGTCGACCACCTTTTCCAGTTTCCGTGGTAGTTACTGATGGCTTTTTAAAAATAAGTTTATTTCTTAGCCATTCTTGGTTGCGTGAGTAAAACAATTTCAATTCTTGTTTCTGGAACATTGATTGTACCGTTTTCTTAAAGTATTTAAAAAGTTTTTTATTTTTAAAGGCCAGTACGCAGCTCGCCTGAATTTCAGTTTCCCATAAGAAGTATGTGTAAAAATAACAACATGAAATTCAGGTTTAAACATTTTCAGGCAACTTTCCCTTTAGCAGTGCGCAGCTAACAAGAAAACTAAACGGAATTTTGGATTATTACAGGGTTGTTCTAACAAAAAGTGTAGACTTTTTTCTTCAACTGAAACAAAAAATTAATGTTCAGGCAATTGTTTGGTAACGGATTTTATGACACTTCATGTTTATTCTACTTTTAAAATATTTTTTGTAAATTTCTGTGTTGATATAATGTTATTGTGTACAATATACAATAACATTTTAAAAACACGACTACATGCCTTTTATTTCTACAAACGACCACATGATTAATTTTACTTTTGTAGAAATAAAGGCAAAAAAATCAAACCTGAAATTCAGTAGAGCTGCGTACTGGGCTTAAGTTATGAATTTTAATTTCTTGTTTGTCGCATATTTTGAAGAATGGATTATTCATTATATGTAAAATAATGTCTTTTTCACCTTTCCGTTCAAAATATATATCAGATAGAACACTATAACTGAATTTAGCCATTGTTTAAACAATAATGAAGAAAAAAAAAAATGAATGCATGGATTAATATACTATTGCTCGAAGTTTCAACATGATCTTTTTTACCTCTTTTAAACATAATATAACAGGTACTTGGTTTGACCAGTTATTTCCATTGGTTTTAAATTTATTTGCAATTTTCAGGTATTTAAGTTATGTAATATTAGATGGCAATAAAATCATTTTTTACCTTTTCCAAATGAATTGCCAGATACCACATAATTTGAGAGTTCTATTGTCATTTTTGTGGCCTAGGTCCAAATATGGGCCAAATTCTCCTAATTTCAACAGAATTATTTTTGGGTCAATAAGAACTCTTGTACAAAATTTCATCAAAATATATGCATAATAGCCACTTTCACATACAAATAACTTCTCAAAAAATATGACGTACATTTGTACCGAATATCTTACCTTGGGTCAGAAAAAATTGCTGTAGCTCAAAAAGTGCAGTCTAAATACATGGACATGTATTTATAGGAATGTAGGGGAGAGTTAGGACTACAAAATAGTAAATTTGTGTTTTGACTCAGCTTACTCACAGGAGTTGTGCTCTATGAAGTAGGAAATTTCCGAGAAATTTTACCTTTTTTAACAAAAATATTTAAATTTTTCTGAAAACAGTAGAGCTTCAATTTTTTTTACTAGTAATAGGAAATAAGTTAAGTTACAACACAAAATTTATTTCGTCCAAAAATCTTGAAAAACAAAAAAAGTTATGATCATTTAAACTTTAAAAATTTACTAAAAATATCATAAATTTACTAAATTCTGAAAAAGCCCATTTTGGACCACCCTGTTCATATGAGTCTAATAACTTTAAAATCGGAGAACAAAAACCAAAAGGAGTTTTGGCCGCTATCTCAAAATATTGACCACAGTGCGTCGCCTTACTTGGAAAAGCCATATTGATTTCAAGTTAACACTAAAAGCAGTACAACTAAATTGGCTTATTGGCAGAAACTCCACCCTGAGCATAGATTGTAAACTTCTACTGTACAAGTCGATATTCAAACCAATTTGGTGTTATGGGATTTAGTAATGGGGCACTGCCTCAGTTAGGAATGTAGAAAAAATTTAAAGGCGCCAAAATAAAATTCTTCGTATAATTACATCTGCTCCCTGGTATATAAAAAATTCGAACATCCACAAAGATCTAAACATGCCATCAATTAAAGCAGAAATAGCGAAGCATGCAGTCACATATTTAAAGAGGCTTGAATCTCATACAAACCCTTTGGCGCGTAGCATGCTGAATGAACCTGATTACATTCGAGGGATGACCCGCAAATGATTGCAAAATCCGTGAAACAAACATTATTTTTGTCTAGCACTGGCTGGATTAAAAACGTATATTTTTTATTTTAGACTTAAGATACGAGTAATTATTCTTAGTTCCAAAAATTGAAGATACAATAAATAAATTGACAAAAAAAAAAAAAAAATACAAAAGTGTACCTATAAACATTTATGGAAATCTTAATCTATAACAAGATTTATTCCTCATACGTTTCACTATTAAACAAAAGCCTGTTTTTATTTTATGTTATTTATATAAATTACACATTTTTTTAAAATAATTTCCAAAAATAAATATTTCTCATTTCTATTAGTGGCAACGCTTTTTTTAGGGTTCCGTACACAAAGTGTACGTTTCGCTACAATGTCTGTCCGTCTGTCCGTCTGTCAGCGTCTTTTATCTCTGGAACCGTAATAGGTAGACTCTTGAAACTTTCACAGATGATGTATAGTTGTTGCCGCTGTAGCAACAAATACTAAAACTTATAGGGTGTTCCAATAGAGAGGTGTTATTTACGAAAATGTGTTTATTTCTTGAACAGTAGGAGTCATACACTAAAAATTTACAAACTGTAATAAAAACATAGCTCGCCTTATATACAGGTCTAAAAAATAAACTTAGAAATTAAAGGGTGTTCCGATAGTGGTGTCATTTGCATGTATAAGGCATAAGTTTTGAACCATAATAGGTAGACTGTTGAAATTTTTACAGAAGGTGTATAGCGATGGCCGCTATAACAACAAAAATTAAAACTTATAGGGTGTTCCGATAGAGAGGTGTTATTCACGAATATGTGTTTATATCTTGAACTGTAGGAGTCATACACTAAAAATTTACAAACTGTAATAAAAACATAGCTCGCCTTATATACAGGTCTAAAAAATAAACTTAAAAATTAAAGGGTGTTCCGATAGTGGTGTCATTTGCATGTATAAGGCATAAGTTTTGAATCATAATAGGTAGAATCTTGAAATTTTTACAGAAGGTGTATAATTTTGGCCGCTATAGCAACAAATAATAAAATTTATAGGGTGTTCCGATAGAGAGGTGTTATTCACAATATGTGTTTATTTCTTGAGCTGTAGGAGGCATACACTAAAAATATATAAGCAGTAATTAAAACTTAGTTCGCTATATAAACAAGTATTAAAAATAAACCTAAAAATTAAAGGGTGTTCCGATAGTAGTGTGATTTGAATGTATAAGGCCTAAGTTTTTAACCGTAATAGGTAGGCGCTTGAAATTTTCACAGAAAGTATATAACTGTGATCGCTATACTAGCAAATACTAAAACTTATAGGGTGTTACGATAGAGAGGTGTTATTCACGAATATGTGCTTATTTCTTGAACTGTAGGAGGAATTCACTAAAAATATGCAAGCACTAAATTAAAATTAGTTCGCTATATAAACAATCCTGAAAAAAATAAACCTAAAAATTAAAGGGTGTTCCGATAGTGGAGTGATTTGCATGTATAAGGCCTAAGTTTTGAACCATAATAGGTAGACTCTTGAACATTTTACCAAAGGTGTATAACTATGGCCGCTATGGCAAAAAATATTAAAACTTATAGGGTGTTCCGATAGAGAGGTGCTATATATGAATATGTGTTTATTTCTTACAAACAGTAATTAAAACTTAGTTCGCTTCATAAACAAGTCTAAAAAAAATAAACCTTAAAATTAAAGGGTGTTCCGATAGTGGTGTGATTTGTATGTGTAAGGCCTAAGTTTTGAACCATAATAGGGAGATTCTTGAAAATTTTACCAAAAGTGTATTACTGCGGCCACAATAGCAAAAAATACTAAAACGTAGGGTGTTCCAAAAGTGACGTGTTATTTACGTTTATGTCTTTTTTTTAAGCTGTAAGAGGAAACCACTTACAATTTGCTGACTGTAATTAAAATTATGTTTGTTTTATAAACAAGTATACAAAATTGAACTTAAATATTAAAGGGTGTTCCAATAGTGACATGATTTGCATGTATATATCCTAAGTTTTGAATGAATAGGCGGAATCTTGAAATTTTTATAGGAGGTGTATAACTATGTCCACTATAACAAATAATAAAAATTAAAGGGTTTTCCGCCAGTGACGTGATTTGCATGTATAAAGCCTTATTTCTTGAACCGTAACAGGTAGACTCTTGAAATTTTGTACAGAAGATGTGTTGCCACGGCCGATATGACAATTACTAAAAATTAAAGGGTGTTCCGACAGTGACATGTTTTTCACATATAGTGACTTATTTTTTAATCGCAATAAGTAGACTCTTAATATATTTATAGAAATGAAGTTGCCATGGCCACTATAATGAATAAAATTAAAGGTTGTTCCGACAGTGACAAGATTTTATAAACCGTAATAGATACCCTCTTGAAATGTTTACAGTAGATGTGTAACTTCGGCCGCTATAACAAATACTTAAAATTGAAGTGTGTCCATTAGTAACGTGTTTTTCACGAATATTACCTTATTTTTTTAACCGCAATAGGTAGGCTCCAGATATTTTAATAGAAAGTGTATTACCATGGCCGCTATAAAATCAATTACATATTAAAATTTAAAGGGTGTTCTAATTATGATGCAATTTTCGCGAATATTACTTTAATTTTAAAATTTAAGGGTGTCCCATAAGACATAAAGAAATAAACAACTGGAATTTTTAAATTATACTGAACATAGTACGGAACCCTACGTGTGTGAGTGTAACTCGCACTTGACTAATTTATTTTCTGTTAACATAAAAATATACTTCAATAATTCCAGCAAACTTCAAACATTTTTGAAATGGAATTACCTTGTATTATTATATCATGGTTTTAGGTGTTTTTTATTTCCCAATATATAGCATATGCATTTTTATATATTTTGTTACCCCCATATTTATAAAAAATTAAATATATTTGAAATCTATTTTAGAACAAATTTTTCAAGCAAAAGTTGTTCTAAAATATATTTCTAAGAGTTTTATTTTTTATAACTATGGGGGTTAGTGTGTTGTCAAATTAACCAATACAATTTTGCAAATGCTACGATGCAAGACCGTTTGCGCAAGATTGTGAATTGGGATAATATAAACAATTTAAGATAATTTTTGAAACAAAATCTTTAATAAATACAAAATAATATCTGCTTATCTAATCTCACTGTTGTCAAGAGTATGTAAGATCCGGTTCGCCCGATTATAGCTCTCTATTTCTTGCATTTCCTAACAACACACTATAAAACTCATGCTAAATGAAATATTTTTAAATATAATAGCTTTAATTGCCTACTTTTAGGCTTATAGCATTTATAGAGTACAAATAACCTTTAGTTAACCTACACCTACATATATAATACTATAAACAATTTAAAATAACAAAATCTTGATTAAAGACAAATTAATATATTTGCCAAATATTTAATATGTATTTATGTCAAAATATCTAATCGAATTTAATGAACGGCAAAATTCTTTTATTATTTTAGATTTATTTTAAAAGTCTGAGAATTATGCAATTTTTAGATTTTATTATTTGCATTTTGCCATCAATTAAGTTTGTCTTTAAACAAGTAAAAGTGCTATATTCGGCCGTGCCGAATCTTCTATACCCTTCACCACGGTGATTTTATTTATACAGACATGTACAGCATTATCCATATTGTTGACTCTTTACTTAAATAAAGTCGTATGAGAAAAAATCATTATTCATGAGTTAAAGAAATAGAAGACAAATGAAAACAAATTCCGTTTGCTACAATTGTCGCCGTGTTGTCAGCTACTTAATGATATTGAAGCCGACAGCTACATCGTAAACTCTGAAATTGTTGTAGAAATACTTATTTTGCATTTATAAAATTAAATAACTTTTTCAAAAACTTATAAATATGTCCTCCAAAACTTTTTGTTTGTATATGAATTTGTAATTTACAATTTTGTGACATTTTCTTTTGTTGAAGAAAATAGAAATTAACCTAAGTTGACGACAGCCACAACGGTGGTCGTGTAGCCATGTAGCTTTGCTGGCTTCAAAATAATCGTTTACCTCTAAACGTGTGTATTTTACTTTTGACAGTTTGTAGTCGGTATCCTGATGATGTCTATGTGTTTAATTCACCTAGGTTTTAAAACAGAGATATCATCTATTTAAAAATCAAACGCATTTAAAAAAATATGTTACTTTATATACACACATACATACATACATATGTACAGTGGATCAATAAAGTTTAGGCACACCATGATTTTCAAGAGTGTTCTGTCAATAACTTTGCATCTGGTTCACTTAATAAAATAATTTTGATATCGTTATAAAGATTGATAGTTATATTGACCATTTATAACAAAAAATAATTTATATCTTATTATTTCTAATATACAACGCTTTAAAACTAAAAAACAAGCTATGTCTATGTAAAAAAAGTTTAGGCACAAACTGCATTTAAACTGTTGTATAACGGTAAATTTTCACTTTTTTATTTCAACTCATGTTTATGCACATGTTAAATCCTCAGTAGGCGAGAGTTTTAAATGTAAAAAATATTCTTGGTATTTAATTCGTGACGAAAACAGCAAAATGAGCAATCGTTCAGAAATTTCCGTGGATGTCCTTAAAATTATTATAAATCTTCATTGACAGGGAAAATCCTATCGCGAAATTGGTGTGATTGTACAGAGGCCCTATACCAGTGTAAGAAACATCATAAAAGATTATGAAAAAACCAACAAATTAGTGCGTAAGAGGAGAAGTGGACGTCCAAAAAAATTTACATCTCGTCAGGAGCATATCATTGTTGCTGCAGTGGCTCAAAATCCAAAGATTTCAGCTGTAGAATTGTGTCGGGAAATGAAGAAAAGTTTTGGTGAAGACCTTAATAAGAAATACGCTGCACAGAGATGGATATCATGGAAGAGTTCCCCGTCGCAAACCTTGTCTTTCAGACATAAACAAGAAAAAGCGGTTAGAGTTCGCAAAACTCCACATTAATCAGCCTGAAGCCTTCTGGAACAGTGTGATATTTAGTGATGAATCGAAGTTTAACATTTTTGGTTCAGATGGTCCACAAAAAATTTGGCGAAAAGCAAACAAAGAGCTTCAAGAAAATAATATTATTAAGACTGTGAAGCATAGTGGTGGCAATGTTATGGTTTGGGGATGTATGCCGGCATCTGGAGTGGGAAATCTTGTCTTTATAGACGACAAAATGGACAAGCACTCTTATTTAAATATTTTAAAAGAAAACTTATCTCCAAATGTTGCGAAGCTGGGCTTATTATCCAAGCTAAAGGAGGTTCAACCAAATACTAGACATGCAAAAACCCCGAATATACCGAAAATTTTCACATGTGTGCCTAAACTTTTTTTACATAGACTTACCTTATTTTTTAGTTTAAAAGCCATTGTATATTAGAAATAATAAGATATGAATTATTTTTCGTGTTAAATGGTCAATAAACCTATCAATCTTGAAAATAGCATGAAAATAATTTTATAAAGTTATGCAGATGCAAAGTTACTGGCGAAACACTTTTAAAAATCATGTTGTGCCTAAACTTTATTGATCAACTGTATATTCTTAATATTAATTATATGTTATGTTCCAGTCATTATTTTCATTTTCAAAGAAATATTGAAATTTTTGTTTTATTTTTTCGAAAATTGTGTGTAAAAATTTTTTGTAAAAATAATTTTTAAAAAATTTTTTGGAAAATTTTTAAAAAAATTTTTTTTTGCTTATTTTTCTGTAAAATATCTTTTTGAAAATGTTTTGTACATTTTTTTGTAAAAAATTTTTTTTTTTTTTTAAATTTTATTGATATGTTAAAAACATTAAATGTATTTAATAATTCCATAAAATTTACAATAGAGAAAGAATGCGATTCAAAACTTCCATATTTAGATACTTTAGTAATTAGAAAAGGTAACAAATTGGTAATGGATTAGTACCAAAAACCCACAGCTTCGGGTAGAATTATTAATTATTTTTCTAAACAAAATAAACATATAATTATAAATACAGCCAGAAATTTAATAGAAAAAGTATTAACCATTAGTGACAAGGAGTTTCACAAAAGGAATATAGATAAGATAAAAAATATATTAAGCGAAAATAATTTTCCAATTCAACTGATTAATAAATTACTAAATCAACATAAAAATAAAAATAATAGAAAACCAAATAGAAGAAATGATACAGAACCAAAAATTTATAAATCAATTACTTATGTACCAGATTTATCAGAACGGTTAGAAAAATCAAAAATATTTGATACAGATAAATATAGGATGGCATACAAAACATATAATACATTAAATAGATTATTTCGCAAACCAAAAGATAAAATAAAAAAGTTAGATATGTCTAATTTAGTTTACAAAATACCTTGTAAAGGTAATGACAAAGAGAATTGTAATAAAGTTTATGTAGGTACTACAAAGAATAAATTGAAAGTCAGGATAGCTGGACATATCTCAGATCAGAGATACAGAGACAATATCAGTTTGCAAAAAACAAAGTAATCATTATCCTAACTTTGAAAATGTATCAATTTTAAATTTGGAAAATAATTATAAACGTCGTTATATGTTAGAAATGCTACAAATAATTAAAGTTCCAATTGAAAAACGAATAAATTTTAAAGCAGATACAGAAAATGTTGCACAAAATTATAGGCATTTAGTGCATAAAAAATAACATGAATTTGAATCAAATATTTATAATAAAAACATTAATTTTTGTAACATTTCCGGTTAAATTTATGTATATGAATTAGAAAATTTATTGTGTTTTCTCTTAAAATGTTTGTATGTTTTTGAATATCAAAAATTTTCTGTATATGTATATGTTTAAAATATTTCTCTATTTTAATTTATATTTGTTTCTTGAATGTATTGAAATGTTAAAAATTTTTAAATTGATTGACAACAAATTTTTGCATTCATTTGAATTTTTTTCAATCATTTAAAATTTTATAACTGTTATCATTTTTATTTCCTGAAGATGCTACCCAATGGTGTAGCGAAATATTGTAAATAAAAATTGTTAAAACATTTTTATATAAAAAAGACCTTGTGCTTGATAAAAAATAGAATTCAAATATAAAAAAAGGTCAAAAACTACAATAACTATTTGAAATTTTTTTTGTTAAATTTAGGACCTTTCTGCAATCTATATTGAGTTAGAATGGCCAGACTAAAGCAAAAAGAAATCCTTACAAAAAAATTTCCTCATATTGACACATGGGGGGTCCTTTTAACTGCTCCTATTTATCAGTGGGTACCCTCTGGGTCCATTGGCTACCTCTATGTGTATTGCTTTCTATTCAGGTCTCTAATACAAATCAAAGCAGAAAAACCCTACCAATCTAAAAACAAACAAATATCGCCCCTCGCAGGGGGTTATTGATCCCCCGAGATCTGTATGCACTCCCTGCGATCTACCTGTCGCAGTCTAATATTTATTTGACAAAAAAAGGCAAAACAGAATTATTAAAGCCGAAAAAAATTTAAAAAAAACCTGAAAAAATATATGTGGCCGTGGTTTTTGGCCCGCAGCCTCCAGAGGAATGATCCGATGTTGCTGAATTGCAATACCAAAATTTTCGAAACTATGCCTGATAGATTGGTGTGCTTAAATTTTATATTGTAGAAATTACACACGGAATGACAAACTTATATATACCCTTTCCACCTGTGGTGAAGGGTATAATAATAATTCTGTTTAAACACAAATGCACAAATGCCTTATTGAAGCAATTAATATTGACATCAAAGTTTGCATTGTTTTTGTTTCTATCTTAGATAAAATCTAGGTATACATATATGTATGTATATGTTTAAATATTTTAATAAACATTTAAAGAATATCCCAACATACCATATAGCAATCAAACTAAAATACAACTTGTGAATAAGCTTTCAAATAATAGTCTGTTTTAATATTTTCTTAATTTCGATTATAATAATATTTAAGAAACTAATGATTTAAGATTAATGATTAAGAAACTATTATTATACACAAATGTTTCTAGACAATTCGTTTTCTTTCTTGTCATAATTTGTTTTTCTGAAAAACTTAAAAATAAATGTACAAAATAGAGAAATTAATACACCACAAATTAATAGTTTAAATTTCATTGGCAGATCTACTAAGAGTTCTTGTTATTGCAGCATAGGATCTCTTAAAGCGTCTCATTTGTGGTACTACTGGGGCAATCTTAAAAAATGTGGTTAATAGTTAATAGTATCTATGAGCAAGCTATGCATTCTCTCCAAGGCAGTGTTCCTTCATAGTAGTGTTGTGTGCTAAATTTTGTACTGACTATTCTGGAAAGATGTACATACATACAGATTTATATAGTAAGAAGGGATTATGAGATTTGAGAAAACTTGATTATGTGCTCCATTGCTCTTCATATTTCTTTAGGTGAACATTTTTGTGGAAATTAGCCACAAATTACATATAAAGGGTGTTTTTCATAGAGGTATAGAACTTTAAGTTGGCATTACTTTTCAAGATAGCGACCCATTTAACAGCTGTCAAGTGATTTATTATCAGTTTTGTTTGGCAATTCATCGTGAATAGACTCACGCCTGAACAACGCTTGCAAATAGTGCAATTTTATTTCGAAAATAATAGTTCTGTGCGGAAAACGTATCGCGCACTACGTCCATCATTTTGGTTGCATGGCTAAGTCAACAAACAAAATTGCCGCATTTGCAGTGAAGGTAATCCTCAAGTGTATGTCGAAACACCATTACATGCAGAAAAACTGACTGACTAATTTGACGTTTTGGACCTGTGAATTGGCCTCCAAGATCTTGTGATTTAAGACCGCTAGACTACTTTCTGTGGGGCTATGTACAGTCATGGGTCTATGCGGATAAGCCATAAACGCTTGACCATTTGGAAGACAACATTGGCCGTGTTATTGCCGATATACGTCCACAAATGTTGGAAAAAGTCATCGAAAATTGGACGTCCAGATTGGACTACAACCGCGCCAGCCGTGGCGGTCATATGCCAGAAATCATATTTAAAATGTAATGCCACAAGATTATCTTTCGGATAAATAAAATTCATGTCAATCGAATAATCCATCGTTGTTTTATTGCAACTTAAAGTTCTATACCTCTATAAAAAATACTCTTTATATTACATGTATGGTTATGATTTTTTTTTTATAAAAATAATTATTTTTGTGTCAAAATAAACTTGTAAAACAAAATATAATAACTATTTAGCGCTATCGCCAAATCTCGAATGAAGTCTCGATCGATCAAACTTTTTTATTACTCGATATCGAATGCTATTATCTCAAATTACGATACTTTTAATTCGATATCGAGTGCCATGATACCAAAGTTAAAAATTACGACAGAATTTACTCGATAGCGAATGCGGTGATAACAGACACCTGAATGATTTTTTTACTAATAAAATGATAAGTTTTAAAGAAAAGAAAAGAAAAGAAAAGACACCAGGAGAATATTAAATATTAAAATATATTTATTCACTACAAAAATACAAAATTATATGTAGATTAAATAGATAATACAAATTTGCCAAATACGAAGTGTTCCATACCTCTGTACTATATTTAACTACTTATATATTAAAAGTACCTCTAAAAATTTAAACAATTATACTTACTTTCGTACCCAATTCAGTTTAAAAAACCAAAAAAAATATTTTGTTTTCTTGTTGATATTTCACTCTATAGCAGACTTGGGGGATATAAATTACATTTTGTAATTAATTACACATGCAATTACTAATTACATGTAATTGTAATTGAAAATTTTCAATTACCACTTACAAGTAATTGTAATTGAAATAGGGACTAAAATCAATTACAATTACTTGTAATTTGTAATTGAAAAATTTCAATTACAATTATATGTAGATAGGAATTGGAAAATTAAATTACTAATTACATGTAATTGTAATTACAAATTACAAATTACATGTAATTGAAAATGTTAAGTAATGAATACTTTCTTTTGTAATTATTGTCAAAAAATATTTAATTACAAAAATGTTCAATTACATATAAAATATAAAAAATAATAACAATCCTATTTGAATAAATAAATTTGGCGCCTTAGTGTTAAAATAATACAAACATAACCTTTCGCAAACAAATATAACCTTTCAACCGGTGCTAAAGATGTTAAGAGAGTATTAGACCGTTAAAAAAGCCTTTAGTATTGTAGGATAGTTTTTGAGGTAATTTAGAAACGAATTTAGACCACGCAAGTAAATCTGAAGTGCAAATTTCAAACTATTTTCTTTTTCACAATGTCAATGTCTACGGAATATTAAATGAAACAATGTATATTTGACCGCAAAGTTTTCAAAATTTTGTAAGCGATAATTACCTCTATGAAGGTGTTCACCGTAATTGAACATGGATGCAGTTTTCGATTACTAATTACAATTAAATGTAATTAGTAATTGAAAATTCCCAATTACTAATTACAAGTAATTCTAATTGAAATTTTTCAATTACAAATTACAAGTAAGTGTTATTGATTTTGTCCCTGATTTCAATTACAATTACTTGTAATTGTAATTGAAATGTAATTGAATGCCCCCATGTCTGCTCTATAGGGAGGTATGCAACTCATTTGCCAGGAATTAAACAACTTGATTATTAAACTGCGTGTAGTTTTTAAATTTAGCTGTACAATTTTTTGGTTATATTGCAGTCCTTGATATATACACCTTTATGTGTGTGAAGATAAATTCAAATTTAACTAGCAGAGACAAAAACCACATTTTTTGACAGAGCTCATTTTGCAGTCAACAGAGCTATGTTATACGTATAACATTCACTGTAATTAATAATTCAATTATTCTGGAGGCTCCAACTTGAAATCGGAAAAGGTTCCACATAAAAAACACATGGGAATGTTGGACCAAGGGATACTTCTTTTATCTAAAACATTAGAATATCCAAAATAACTTACTAAAAGCTACAAAAAGACTTTAGATTTGGAAATATCTTGAGAGGATTTTTTGGTCATTATGGAAAAATAGGGATGGGTACCATATACCCACTCTATAGAAATGTTGCTCCAAGGGGTGCTAATGAAACTGTATTAGTGGAATTCCAGAAATAATTTTGGAACTTTTTTAAAATGAATATGAAAAAAGTAACTTTTGGTACAAATTTCTTGAGAGGATTTTTGGTTATTATGGAAAAATAGGGATGGGTGCTATTTACCCATAAGGTAAGTGAGCAACGTAAGAAATGATAATGGGTCGTAGCAATGTGTTGTAATGGCCAGATCCTATTCATATTAATTTATAATTGCTATTTTAAAAACATTTACGTTGTCATAAAATAATACCTTATTTACCATTTATTAAACTATTTGTACCAAAAACTACTTTTTTCAAATTCATTTTAAAAAAGTTCCAAAATTATATCAGGAATTCCATTAATACAGTTTGTATAGAGTGGGTATATGGTACCCATCCCTATTTTTCCATAATGACCAAAAAATCTCTTAAGATATTTCCAAATCTAAAGTCTTTTTGTAGCTTTTTAGTTAAAAGTAGTATCCCTTGGAGCAACATCCGCATTTGTTTTTTTATGTGGAACCTTTTCCGATTCCAAGTTGGAGGAGCCTCCAGAATAATTGAATTATGAATTACAGTGAATGTTATACTTATCACAGAGCTCTGTTGTTTGCAAAATGAGCTCTGTTAAGAAATGTGGTTTTTGTCTCTGCTAGTTAAATTTGAATTTATCTTCACACACATTACACCTTTTATAAACATTTCAAAAATTAGTTGCAGTTCATAGATTGCATGAGAGATTTCCATTTTGGGGTTTTCCATATGCAGCAAATTTTATTTTTCTACTAGTTTTTGCTCTCTACTGTTTATTTATTTATATTGTTTCTAGAAATTAAAGAATTTAGTAACAAAAAAATGTGTTTACGTTTTCGTGTTGCGTTAAAACGTTATAGGAAAACAAAATTATTAAATAAAGATAAAACTAAAAATAAAAATAAAAATAGTACTGTGCAAAACAATAGCAAGAAGCACACCAAACAATTAGTTAAAATAGTTTAACTATTTTTAACTTTACTTAAATATTTACATATTAAACGTTTGTTTTTATTTATTTTTCTATTGCGTGTGTTATCAAATTCTTTTTAAAAAAGCAATCAGCTGTTTGAAAGTAAACAATAGAAAATTAAAACTGTTATTTGAAAGTTTTATCATAAAAGATTAATAAATTAAACTTCCAAATTATATTAGGAAATGCGAGTACAATCAAATATTTGTGTTTTTGAGTTTTACTATATACGAACTGTAATAAGTAGTTAAAATTATTTATAGTTGACAACATTGTAATTAGCAATTAAGTGGCAACATTGTAACTTTATAATAAGAACCATGAATAAGCACATTGTATTTTGAGCATTCGAAGCGTCTAGAACGTTTTAGAACTAATAAAAGACAATATTCATTTAAACTAAAAATATTTAAGTTTATTTAGTAATAACATCATCCATTGTTGTTATATAGTGTCAGCAGTTAAACGTTTCCACAAGAAATCGATTATTAGCAATAAATCTTTTGGAATAGTTAAATATTCCTGTTGCTAGAGTGTAGCAGGTGGTTTTCAGGACAAAGTAACGTCCATATCGAATTTTCATCAAAAAAAAAAAAAAAACTGATACCAAGATATATTGGCCAGGAAGTTTTTTTTTAAGTTCTCACAGAATGGCGGCAGCTGATCGCTTACCACCAGAGTTAGATTGCTGTTAGAGTGGCCAAATTGGAAGCGCAGTTTCATGGTATACATGATAGCTAGTGGTAAGTCAAAGGAGCCCGAAATGACAAAGATAGCAAACTTTATCTGGCTCATTGGCACAGGCGGAGCGAATATTTACAATTCGCTATTTCCTAATGATGCTACGGAGGAGTCTTTGTTAGGTACTATCACCGAAGATGAGAAAGTAAAACAACGCAAACTAGATAAGGTGTTGGAAAAGTTTGATGAACATTGCTTGCCACAACGTAATGTGGCAATGGAATCCTACAAGTTCAACATAATTTCCCAGAAAGAATGTCAAACATTTGCTGAATTTGAGACCGAGCTAAGAACCCAGATGCGGTACTGTGATTTTAAATGCAAATGCGGAGGGGTGTATGAAAACCGTATGTTGCGTGATCGTATTATCGTTTTATCGATTCTGCTTTAACTGTGGTGGTCCATGGAAGGTTGGACATCAATCTGAATGCAAGGCCAAGAACGTTATTTGCCATTCATGCGCAAAAAAAGGACATTTTCAGAAAATGTGCCGTAAACCCCGGGAGAAAGCACCTGATAGAAAGCAGTACACGGGAAGTGACAACAATCCTAGAGTAGCAGAAGTAAAGTGGCGTGAAGCGGAAGGTAAACAAATTTATAGTAATATTAGCAATTTAAGTAGTGTATTAAGTTGTAATCACATTCTTAGGGTAAATTCATTAGCACCGGAAAGCAAACACTGGACAAAGAAGTATATTATAGGAAAAGAAAACGTAACATTTAAATTGGACACTGGGGCCGATGTGAACTGTATTCCACTAAAAGTAGTAAAAAAATTAGGTGTTAAGCTGTATAATGAAAGTTGTGAGTTACCAGTGTTTGATTACAATGATAATAAACTGCAAGTCTTTGGTACATGCAAACTAAAATTAATGGACTTAGACAGAAAATTGTTTGAATTAGCAGAGTTTGTTGTAGTTAATGATAACTGTGAACCAATACTCGGATTAGCAACATGTGCGAAATTGCAATTGATAAAGCGGTTAGACGTGGATAGCATTACTGGTATCGGAACGAAAGCTTCATTCATGGACAAGTATGGTAGTGTCTTTCAAGGACTTGGAAACTTTCCAAGAACATTTTCAATATCATTAAAGGAAAACTCGAAGCCAGTGCTTCATTATAGGAAGCGAATTCCTAATTCTCTATTAGGAAAATTGAAACTAGAACTAGAAAAAATGGTTGAAGTGGGAATTATATCACAAGTTGATTATGGGTCAATAATTTACAAATGGTACAATTCGTATATGTCTAGATCCAAAAGCATTGGATGAGTGTATAAAGCGGGAATATTTTTTGATTCCAACAATTGATGATCTAACTTCGAATCTAGCAGGTAAACGAATTTTCTCGGTATTAGATTTGAAAAGTGGTTTCTGGCATATGGAACTAGACAAACAGAGTTCAGACATGACAACATTTTTAACGCCTTTTGGGAGATTCAAATTTTTGCGCGTGCCTTTTGGCCTAAATTGTGCACCTGCAATGTTTCAGCAGGAAATGATTAGAATTTTTGGGGACATAAAGGTAGTGCTTGTTTATTTTGATGATTTGGCTATCTGTGCAGACAGTGAAGAAGAACATGATCGGATCATGACCTTAGTTATGAATCGGGCTAGGGCACGCAATATTAAGTTTAATCCGGACAAAATTCAATATCGTAAAAGGGAAGTTAAATTCATGGGAAATATTTTATCGGAAGGGAAAATTAAAGCGGACTTTAAATATGTTGAAGCAATTTTTGACATAATGTTTTGGGATATAAAGTTGGTGTTTTGCGTTCCCATACTTTCGGGAATTTTTTCTCTCATTTTACCGCACTCTTCCCAAAAAGTGCGGGAGCGCACCTTATTTAACTAACTGTTTGGTTTGCTTCTTGCTATTCTTTTGCACAGTACTACTTTTATTTTTATTTTTATCTTTATCTTTATTTAATTATTTACATATTAAACGTTTGTTTCTTATTTTTCTACAACGTATGTTATCAATTTGTATAAACACGCTTAAAAAATAAAATAACACGCTTAAGTAATAAAAAAGTTCAAACCCCTTTTCAGAGCCCTCAATCTACTGAACCGTAATGGGTAGACTCTTGATATCTTGACAAAACATGTATTACTAATGCCGTTATAACAACAAATACTTAAATTTAAAGGGTGTCTCGATGCTGATATGATTTTCACATAAGAAGTTTATTTTTTGAACCGTAATAGACACTGGACACTTGATATTTAAACAGAGTATGTATTGCTAGGTCCGCTATTAGAAAATACTACTAATAAATCGAAAAGAGTGTTCGGATAGCGAGGTGAAGCGTAATATGCAGACTTAGAAGTAGGGATTTTGGCGAAATCCTCCTTATTACAGGCAGACATTTGAAATATATGTACATAGGAAATATAGTACTAAAGGGTGTGCCAATTAAATAAGTGACTGTAATGCAAATAAGATTCTTATGGATCTTTTTAACAGTAACAAGAGAATAAATAAAACAAAATAGACGCGGAAAATTTGAAAATGTTTTCATAAAAGTTATATTGCGCATGTTCTGACTCAATTTTGTATTGAAGGCTAATGCCCTGTTTCTGTGTTGCAAGCGATAAGTTAAAAAAAAATAATTCTTTGTATACAAATGTTCCAGATGACTAGCTCTAGCTTGCAATATAGAAAGAAGCAATATAGAAATTGTATATGTGTGTGAAGATAAATTCAATTCCATATAATAGCCTTTTTTTGATAGATCACGTGTGAGTCGTGTCATGCTGTCATGTTATTTTTGTTTAGTATTGTTTGGCATTTCATAATGGAAAAACTTACGCCTGAATCGCTTCGCTCTATGGGCTCTTGAAAAGTTCCACGAAGATCCGACGTTTTCTAGACAAGACACATTTTGTTTAGCGATGAGGCCCATTTCTGGCTCCACACATTCAAAATTGCCGCACTTGCGACGAAGAGCAACCTGAAGAGATTCAAGAGCTGCCACTTCATCCAGAAAAAACAACGGTTTGGTCCATATCTCTTTAAAAATGATGCCGGTGCGAACGTAACCGTCAATGGCGACCGTTATCGTGCCATGGTAACCCACTATTTGATGCCTGAAATTGAAGCTCGTGATCTCGGCGACATTGGTTTCAGCATCAATCAATGGATTTATTGAGAGAACATTTCTTTGAACACCTAATTTCACGTTTTGGGCCGGTCGATTGTCCACCAAATCGTGTGATATCACACCGTTAGTCTTTTTCCTGTAGGGATATGTAAAGTCTAAAGTTTATGCGGACAAACCCGCTTCGATTCAGGCCTTGTAGAAAACATTCTCCATTAAATGTGAATTTTCTGTGTTGTTTTTCTTTAAAAAAGTAGGGAACCACGAAATGGATCACACATCCACCAAGAAATTTTCCAAATTAAGCTTTTTTTCAAGTTCTAAGATTATTTCAGATATCCCGCTATTATAGAACCATTAAGTACTCCCTGGACCACTATTATATATATATATATATATATATATATGTGGTGTGTTATACCAGCCATATTGACCACTAATCTTCCCAACAAATTTCTAAATTTAAACTCTTTTTTTTTTGTTTTTCTTAAGTTATTCTGGAAATCGTAGTATTTTAATTAAAAAAGGGTAAAAAAACATGGTCGTTAAAATATTTTAACTAACTTTTTTAATTGTTTACTTATTTAACGCTTGTTTTTCATTTTTTTATAACTTGTGTTATCATTTCATTTTGTTTTAACAACAACATGAAAAGTAAACACTTTTTTTGTCATTAAATTCTTTAATTCCTAAATACAAAATAAATAAATAAATAAACAGTAGAGAGCAAAAACTAGCAGAAAAATAAAATTTGCTGCATATGGAAAAACCCAAAATGGAAATCTTTCATGCGATCCATGCAACTGCAATTAATTTTTGAAATGTTTATAAAAGGTGTAATGTGTGTGAAGATAAATTCAAATTTAACTAGCAGAGACAAAAACCACATTTCTTAACAGAGCTCATTTTGCAGTCAACAGAGCTCTGTTATACGTATAACATTCACTGTAATTAATAATTCAATTATTCTGGAGGCTCCAACTTGAAATCGGAAAAGGTTCCACATAAAAAACACATGGGAATGTTGCTCCAAGGGATACTTCTTTTACCTAAAACATTAGAATATCCAAAATAACTTAATAAAAGCTACAAAAAGGAAATATCTTGAGAGGATTTTTTGGTCATTATGGAAAAATAGGGATGGGTGCTATATACCCATAAGGTAAGTGAGCAATGTAAGAAATGATAATGGGGCGTAGCAATGTGTTGTAATGGCCAGATCCTATTCATATTAATTTATAATTGCTATTTTAAAAACATTTACGTTGTCATAAAATAATACCTTATTTACCATTTATTAAACTATTTGTACCAAAAACTACTTTTTTCAAATTCATTTTAAAAAAGTTCCAAAATTATTTCAGGAATTCCACTAATACAGTTTCATTTAGCACCCCTTGGAGCAACTTTTCTATATATATAAGATATTTCCAAATCTAAAGATGAGTTGCATACCTGCCTTTAGAGTGAAATATCAACAAGAAAACAAAAGATACGAAAGTAAGTGTTGTTAACTACCTAAAAATGGCTCAAATATTTAGAGGTACTTTTAATGATTAGTTAAATATAGTGCGGAGGTATGGAAGATTTGGTACTTGGCAAATTTCTATTATCTATTTAATCAACATATATTTTTGTAATAAATAAATAATTTTTATTATTTAATATTCTCCTGGTGTCTTTTCTTTTCTTTAAAACTAATCATCTCATTAGTAGAAAATAATCCTTCTGTCCTATGGATTTGGTAGAGAGATTGAACGAATTTATGTCTGACTTAACAATTCATTTGTATGTAAATAATTTTTCCTAATTTTTTGTTGTACTTGGTAGCAGAAACTCCAAAAACTGTTGGGTTCAGAACGTAAGAACCAAAACCGTCCTTAGTTTGAGCCACCCTCTTCTACATGCAAACACAGAGGAGAAAAAAAACCAATGTTGGGAGGTTTTTTTTTAATAACACAACTAATTATTTGCTCGCAACTGTTAGGGACAGCATTTTTTTGTATATAAATAACTCGCTTTACAGAGCTTCTAACACAGTAATAACATTCAATCCTTCAAATTCAGTCTACACTTTTTTAAACCGTAAAATGAAACTGCTCAATTTGCTTTTCGTTTTTGCCATTATAACGGCAGCTTTTGTGCAACTTTCTGCAGCCACACCAGAAGGAATCTCACCAGTGTCTCATCAATGTTGTTCAAAAAGTGATTGTCCTGAAGATAACCTATGCGTACATTTAAAAGCAGGCAGGGAATGTAGAAGATTTATCAGATTTTAATAAATAAATAAATAATAAATTTAAGTAAATAAATATATATTTTATGAAGTATTTATCTGTCATAAAATCCCTTTAAAAGACCAATAGCAATACAAAATTTATTTAACATACAAATTCTATAACTATAAAAAAATATACTTTATTAGTCTTTAAATACTAATAAGTACATAAGACTGCCCATATATGCAAAGGGGTTATTTTTTTTCGCTCACCGCCTATATTTCAGTTAAGTTGAAGTAAAAGAAAAAGCACGCTATATATACGAATTTCGCTTCTGAAACATAAACCGGTCAGTGCCCTTTCAATTAAGTGGTAAAAAGTACCCTAAATGGCAGAAAAACGTGTGACTTTATTTATCAATGACGCTTAATTTGAAATTCCAATTTTTTGCTCCCCCCGGGGGCTCCAATTGTCACTGCAGGAATGGAAAATGCTTTGACGCGGTTCACTCGAGGAGAATAGGGGCACCAGACGCTAGGGTACCTAGAACCTAAATCTGGAAGAAAAGGTCTGTGTCTCAAAACACACGTGTCCTCTTCGACGAACGACCAGTGCCCAAACGACTGGTACCACGGGAATCGGTAGCCCCACAGAGAGCCTATCCTCTCTGTGACCGGTTGTTGGTAAGATCCCTTTCGGGGGTACACGTGGTGGTTGTGGTTTAAGATCGATTAATTTAGGCATGGTGCAAGGTCGATCAAGTGTGCTGTTGCACTCTCAACAGACGGAGTTTGGATAGTCTCCAAACCCCTAAGCAAGAGGCTATAATATGGATCTAGGCTTGCCTTGGATAAGGCTTGCCATATTATATAAATTGCTACTCATTGTGACTGTATCACACACAAATTGTGATTGGTGGCAGTCGTAAAGTGTTGTTATACGCTTAAGTTTCACTCGGTGGTAAGACCACCGCACAGTGGTCAATTTCGCGAGATAGCGGTCAAAACTCTATAACTTTTGACCGGATTGGAATTTTTTTACGAAATTTGTTTTGTTCAATAGGAGGGCTTTAAGCTTCAATTTGCGTGTTCAAACGTAAAAATCGACTGATAGGAACGTAAGTAATGTGGAGTTAAAAATGCATTTTAATTTTTTGTTGAGTTTCCATGTAAAAGTTGAATATTTTGACATTTTAAATAGGTATTTTTTTTATAATTTCATATTTTCTTCAATCGTATTTTATAACCAATACTTACTTAATTTTGGTCAGAAAATGCTAACATTTGGCCCCTGACATTTATTTATATTAGTCTCAATATTCACAGGGGCCAAAGGTTGGTTTTTTTGGAAGAAAGCTAATTCTTGTGAGGATTAAACTGAAAAATAACACTGAAATTCCCAACAATATCAATACCATTTGGATATATTATATACAGAACACAACATCGATAAAATTTTAAGTAAACTTTTACTATTGATTTAAAGTGCTCATATATTTTATTTAAATGTATTAATAAAAATATATACTAAAATTAGAAACAAATTATAATCTTTAAACTAGTATTAATTAAACAATATTAGTAAAAATTTCTTCCAAATAGCTTTGATTTTCATTTTGCAGTACTTGTTTAGCTTCTTCATCTAACTCTAATGAGGTTGATTTCCATTTTTGTCGAATACTGGACATATATGGGTCTGATGTGCACAACAAAATATTAATAAGATCTTCATTAGTACAATATCTGGAAATTTTTCTTGTATTGTGCTCGCGAAAGAATCTGTAGTCTTTGTTCCTTTTTTCTTGCGCTTCTTCTGAGAGATCTCCAATTGGAAGCATATTGTGCTGAATTATTTGTTCCCCATGGAACAAAATTTTGTGAACTGTGGTCGGCATATGTCTCCAAGAATATTTTTGGTTATAAAGGGTTGCTGTCTCATTAGCATACTGACGAAATTTTTTTGCATCTATCTTTTTGCTACATGCTATAACTTCTAATATGATTTGGAATCGTCGTATTAAATCATAATCTACTCCAGTTATAGAAGCTGCAGTTTCTGGATCGGAAAAAAATCTCCTTGCTGTGTTTCCATCATTAGAATTTCCTTCTCCTTGCTTTGGCTGGTCAATTATAAGGCCTATCTCACGGTATTTTTCTTGAATATCTTTTTTTTTGCTTTTTTTTTCCAAATTTTCTTTGTTGTTTCTCACTGTTTAGCCTAACGGGCCAAATTCCAAATCGTATCCCAATTTAAGAATATGCTCCATAAAACGAATTCTAGCATGAAGAGGTGACATTCCATATTCATATGCTTCATTAAAACTATCGTCTTGTGTTGGTGGTTGGCTCAATTGACTTGATATTTTTTGGCATATGGTGCAGCTTGACGAAGACTTTGTTTCGCTTAAAGCTTGTGCAATTTTTCCATCGATCATTGTAAGTGACATTTTAAAGTTAACTTCGATGCATTGGTCATTTAATTCAAATATCACTGGTTGAAGTTCTTTAATTTCATCTCTTATTTTGCCAACTTCTTCAGTTATGACATCTTTAGTTTCTTTTTTGTAAGCAAACTTTATTGGTCTACAAAATTTTGTTGACGAGGGAATTTCATTCCTCCATACATCTATCTCTGCAGCTCTACTAGTTGACGGCTCTGAACCTATATAAGTTTTTGTTAAACGTAATGGAACGAAAGAAATCATGAATAAATTGGCATCTGATGAATTTTCCGCATTACATTGTTTGTATTGTTTCTGGCCAGAGGACCCATCACATCCCCATTTAGAAATTAAAGTCATGCTGCAATTTTTAAACTTCTTTAAATTGTCAGCATCAAATGTCTTTAATAATCGTTCTGCAGTGTGTTCAAGAAGATCCTGCAATTTTATTTCTGCTGAACTTTAAGTTACACTAATAGCAGTTGGTGAAGGTAAGCAATCTTTTTTGGCAGAAACTATATCTCGATATGATGGAAAAATTCCACAATTTTTTTCATTGGTTCGCTTCCGCAATTCTGTATATTGGTTTTTAGTCATTTTCAAATCCAAAAATAGTGCAAATGCTTCTTCTGGAGTAAATTTATTTTCTTCAGTTGGTGTCGGCATACTTTCTAAAATCCTTTTTGTGCGTCTGGGGCTTGCTTCCACTATTTTTTCAATGATAGCAATTTTACTCTTTTTAGTTTTCGATGGTTGAATATGATGCAGAAATGAATCCTTTATGATGCTACAAGAAACTTCTTCATTGATATGTTTAAGCTTGCCTCTTCGTGATCTTTCACTACAATTATCAATTGGCTTTGCTGGTCGACCACCTTTTCCAGTTTCCGTGGTAGTTACTGATGGCTTTTTAAAAATAAGTTTATTTCTTAGCCATTCTTGGTTGCGTGAGTAAAACAATTTCAATTCTTGTTTCTGGAACATTGATTGTACCGTTTTCTTAAAGTATTTAAAAAGTTTTTTATTTTTAAAGGCCAGTACGCAGCTCGCCTGAATTTCAGTTTCCCATAAGAAGTATGTGTAAAAATAACAACATGAAATTCAGGTTTAAACATTTTCAGGCAACTTTCCCTTTAGCAGTGCGCAGCTAACAAGAAAACTAAACGGAATTTTGGATTATTACAGGGTTGTTCTAACAAAAAGTGTAGACTTTTTTCTTCAACTGAAACAAAAAATTAATGTTCAGGCAATTGTTTGGTAACGGATTTTATGACACTTCATGTTTATTCTACTTTTAAAATATTTTTTGTAAATTTCTGTGTTGATATAATGTTATTGTGTACAATATACAATAACATTTTAAAAACACGACTACATGCCTTTTATTTCTACAAACGACCACATGATTAATTTTACTTTTGTAGAAATAAAGGCAAAAAAATCAAACCTGAAATTCAGTAGAGCTGCGTACTGGGCTTAAGTTATGAATTTTAATTTCTTGTTTGTCGCATATTTTGAAGAATGGATTATTCATTATATGTAAAATAATGTCTTTTTCACCTTTCCGTTCAAAATATATATCAGATAGAACACTATAACTGAATTTAGCCATTGTTTAAACAATAATGAAGAAAAAAAAAAAATGAATGCATGGATTAATATACTATTGCTCGAAGTTTCAACATGATCTTTTTTACCTCTTTTAAACATAATATAACAGGTACTTGGTTTGACCAGTTATTTCCATTGGTTTTAAATTTATTTGCAATTTTCAGGTATTTAAGTTATGTAATATTAGATGGCAATAAAATCATTTTTTACCTTTTCCAAATGAATTGCCAGATACCACATAATTTGAGAGTTCTATTGTCATTTTTGTGGCCTAGGTCCAAATATGGGCCAAATTCTCCTAATTTCAACAGAATTATTTTTGGGTCAATAAGAACTCTTGTACAAAATTTCATCAAATATGCATAATATGCATAATAGCCACTTTCACATACAAATAACTTCTCAAAAAATATGACGTACATTTGTACCGAATATCTTACCTTGGGTCAGAAAAATTGCTGTAGCTCAAAAAGTGCAGTCTAAATACATGGACATGTATTTATAGGAATGTAGGGGAGAGTTAGGACTACAAAATAGTAAATTTGTGTTTTGACTCAGCTTACTCACAGGAGTTGTGCTCTATGAAGTAGGAAATTTCCGAGAAATTTGACCTTTTTTAACAAAAATATTTAAATTTTTCTGAAAACAGTAGAGCTTCAATTTTTTTACCAGTAATAGGAAATAAGTTAAGTTACAACACAAAATTTATTTCGTCCAAAAATCTTGAAAAACAAAAAAGTTATGATCATTTAAACTTTAAAAATTAACTAAAAATATCATAAATTTACTAAATTCTGAAAAAGCCCATTTTGGACCACCCTGTTCATATGAGTCTAATAACTTTAAAATCGGAGAACAAAAACCAAAAGGAGTTTTGGCCGCTATCTCAAAATATTGACCACAGTGCGTCGCCTTACTTGGAAAAGCCATATTGATTTCAAGTTAACACTAAAAGCAGTACAACTAAATTGGCTTATTGGCAGAAACTCCACCCTGAGCATAGATTGTAAACTTCTACTGTACAAGTCGATATTCAAACCAATTTGGTGTTATGGGATTCAGTAATGGGGCACTGCCTCAGTTAGCAATGTAGAAAAAATTTAAAGGCGCCAAAATAAAATTCTTCGTATAATTACATCTGCCCCCTGGTATATAAAAAATTCGAACATCCACAAAGATCTAAACATGCCATCAATTAAAGCAGAAATAGCGAAGCATGCAGTCACATATTTAAAGAGGCTTGAATCTCATACAAACCCTTTGGCGCGTAGCATGCTGAATGAACCTGGTTACATTCGAGGGATGACCCGCAAATGATTGCAAAATCCGTGAAACAAACATTATTTTTGTCTAGCACTGGCTGGATTAAAAACGTATATTTTTTATTTTAGACTTAAGATACGAGTAATTATTCTTAGTTCCAAAAATTGAAGATACAATAAATAAATTGACAAAAAAAAAAAAATACAAAAGTGTACCTATAAACATTTATGGAAATCTTAATCTATAACAAGATTTATTCCTCATACGTTTCACTATTAAACAAAAGCCTGTTTTTATTTTATGTTATTTATATAAATTACACATTTTTTTAAAATAATTTCCAAAAATAAATATTTCTCATTTCTATTAGTGGCAACGCTTTTTTTAGGGTTCCGTACACAAAGTGTACGTTTCGCTACAATGTCTGTCCGTCTGTCCGTCTGTCAGCGTCTTTTATCTCTGGAACCGTAATAGGTAGACTCTTGAAACTTTCACAGATGATGTATAGTTGTTGCCGCTGTAGCAACAAATACTAAAACTTATAGGGTGTTCCAATAGAGAGGTGTTATTTACGAAAATGTGTTTATTTCTTGAACAGTAGGAGTCATACACTAAAAATTTACAAACTGTAATAAAAACATAGCTCGCCTTATATACAGGTCTAAAAAATAAACTTAGAAATTAAAGGGTGTTCCGATAGTGGTGTCATTTGCATGTATAAGGCATAAGTTTTGAACCATAATAGGTAGACTGTTGAAATTTTCACAGAAGGTGTATAGCGATGGCCGCTATAACAACAAAAATTAAAACTTATAGGGTGTTCCGATAGAGAGGTGTTATTCACGAATATGTGTTTATATCTTGAACTGTAGGAGTCATACACTAAAAATTTACAAACTGTAATAAAAACATAGCTCGCCTTATATACAGGTCTAAAAAATAAACTTAAAAATTAAAGGGTGTTCCGATAGTGGTGTCATTTGCATGTATAAGGCATAAGTTTTGAATCATAATAGGTAGAATCTTGAAATTTTTACAGAAGGTGTATAATTTTGGCCGCTATAGCAACAAATAATAAAATTTATAGGGTGTTCCGATAGAGAGGTGTTATTCACAATATGTGTTTATTTCTTGAGCTGTAGGAGGCATACACTAAAAATATGTAAGCAGTAATTAAAACTTAGTTCGCTATATAAACAAGTATAAAAAAATAAACCTAAAAATTTAAGGGTGTTCCGATAGTAGTGTGATTTGAATGTATAAGGCCTAAGTTTTTAACCGTAATAGGTAGGCGCTTGAAATTTTCACAGAAACTGTGATCGTTATACTAGCAAATACTAAAACTTATAGGGTGTTACGATAGAGAGGTGTTATTCACGAATATGTGCTTATTTCTTGAACTGTAGGAGGAATTCACTAAAAATATGCAAGCACTAAATTAAAATTAGTTCGCTATATAAACAATCCTGAAAAAAATAAACCTAAAAATTAAAGGGTGTTCCGCTAGTGGAGTGATTTGCATGTATAAGGCCTAAGTTTTGAACCATAATAGGTAGACTCTTGAACATTTTACCAAAGGTGTATAACTATGGCCGCTATGGCAAAAAATATTAAAACTTATAGGGTGTTCCGATAGAGAGGTGCTATATATGAATATGTGTTTATTTCTTACAAACAGTAATTAAAACTTAGTTCGCTTCATAAACAAGTCTAAAAAAAATAAACCTTAAAATTAAAGGGTGTTCCGATAGTGGTGTGATTTGTATGTGTAAGGCCTAAGTTTTGAACCATAATAGGGAGATTCTTGAAAATTTTACCAAAAGTGTATTACTGCGGCCACAATAGCAAAAAATACTAAAACGTAGGGTGTTCCAAAAGTGACGTGTTATTTACGTTTATGTCTTTTTTTTAAGCTGTAAGAGGAAACCACTTACAATTTGCTGACTGTAATTAAAATTATGTTTGTTTTATAAACAAGTATACAAAATTGAACTTAAATATTAAAGGGTGTTCCAATAGTGACATGATTTGCATGTATATATCCTAAGTTTTGAATGAATAGGCGGAATCTTGAAATTTTTACAGGAGGTGTATAACTATGTCCACTATAACAAATAATAAAAATTAAAGGGTTTTCCGCCAGTGACGTGATTTGCATGTATAAAGCCTTATTTCTTGAACCGTAACAAGTAGACTCTTGAAATTTTGTACAGAAGATGTGTTGCCACGGCCGATATGACAATTACTAAAAATTAAAGGGTGTTCCGACAGTGACATGTTTTTCACATATAGTGACTTATTTTTTAATCGCAATAAGTAGACAGTGACAAGATTTTATAAACCGTAATAGATACCCTCTTGAAATGTTTACAGTAGATGTGTAACTTCGGCCGCTATAACAAATACTTAAAATTGAAGTGTGTCCATTAGTAACGTGTTTTTCACGAATATTACCTTATTTTTTTAACGGTAATAGGTAGGCTCCAGATATTTTAATAGAAAGTGTATTACCATGGCCGCTATAAAATCAATTACATATTAAAATTTAAAGGGTGTTCTAATTATGATGCAATTTTCGCGAATATTACTTTAATTTTAAAATTTAAGGGTGTCCCATAAGACATAAAGAAATAAACAACTGGAATTTTTAAATTATACTGAACATAGTACGGAACCCTACGTGTGTGAGTGTAACTCGCACTTGACTAATTTATTTTCTGTTAACATAAAAACATACTTCAATAATTCCAGCAAACTTCAAACATTTTTGAAATGGAATTACCTTGTATTATTATATCATGGTTTTAGGTGTTTTTTATTTCCCAATATATAGCATATGCATTTTTATATATTTTGTTACCCCCATATTTATAAAAAACTAAATATATTTGAAATCTATTTTAGAACAAATTTTTCAAACAAAAGTTGTTCTAAAATATATTTCTAAGAGTTTTATTTTTTATAACTATGGGGGTTAGTGTGTTGTCAAATTAACCAATACAATTTTGCAAATGCTACGATGCAAGACCGTTTGCGCAAGATTGTGAATTGGGATAATATAAACAATTTAAGATAATTTTTGAAACAAAATCTTTAATAAATACAAAATAATATCTGCTTATCTAATCTCACTGTTGTCAAGAGTATGTAAGATCCGGTTCGCCCGATTATAGCTCTCTATTTCTTGCATTTCCTAACAACACACTATAAAACTCATGCTAAATGAAATATTTTTAAATATAATAGCTTTAATTGCCTACTTTTAGGCTTATAGCATTTATAGAGTACAAATAACCTTTAGTTAACCTACACCTACATATATAATACTATAAACAATTTAAAATAACAAAATCTTGATTAAAGACAAATTAATATATTTGCCAAATATTTAATATGTATTTATGTCAAAATATCTAATCGAATTTAATGAACGGCAAAATTCTTTTATTATTTTAGATTTATTTTAAAAGTCTGAGAATTATGCAATTTTTAGATTTTATTATTTGCATTTTGCCATCAATTACATTAAGTTTGTCTTTAAACAAGTAAAAGTGCTATATTCGGCCGTGCCGAATCTTCTATACCCTTCACCACGGTGATTTTATTTATACAGACATGTACAGCATTATCCATATTGTTGACTCTTTACTTAAATAAAGTCGTATGAGAAAAAATCATTATTCATGAGTTAAAGAAATAGAAGACAAATGAAAACAAATTCCGTTTGCTACAATTGTCGCCGTGTTGTCAGCTACTTAATGATATTGAAGCCGACAGCTACATCGTAAACTCTGAAATTGTTGTAGAAATACTTATTTTGCATTTATAAAATTAAATAACTTTTTCAAAAACTTATAAATATGTCCTCCAAAACTTTTTGTTTGTATATGAATTTGTAATTTACAATTTTGTGACATTTTCTTTTGTTGAAGAAAATAGAAATTAACCTAAGTTGACGACAGCCACAACGGTGGTCGTGTAGCCATGTAGCTTTGCTGGCTTCAAAATAATCGTTTACCTCTAAACGTGTGTATTTTACTTTTGACAGTTTGTAGTCGGTATCCTGATGATGTCTATGTGTTTAATTCACCTAGGTTTTAAAACAGAGATATCATCTATTTAAAAATCAAACGCATTTAAAAAAATATGTTACTTTATATACACACATACATACATACATATGTACAGTGGATCAATAAAGTTTAGGCACACCATGATTTTCAAGAGTGTTCTGTCAATAACTTTGCATCTGGTTCACTTAATAAAATAATTTTGATATCGTTATAAAGATTGATAGTTATATTGACCATTTATAACAAAAAATAATTTATATCTTATTATTTCTAATATACAACGCTTTAAAACTAAAAAACAAGCTATGTCTATGTAAAAAAAGTTTAGGCACAAACTGCATTTAAACTGTTGTATAACGGTAAATTTTCACTTTTTTATTTCAACTCATGTTTATGCACATGTTAAATCCTCAGTAGGCGAGAGTTTTAAATGTAAAAAATATTCTTGGTATTTAATTCGTGACGAAAACAGCAAAATGAGCAATCGTTCAGAAATTTCCGTGGATGTCCTTAAAATTATAATAAATCTTCATTGACAGGGAAAATCCTATCGCGAAATTGGTGTGATTGTACAGAGGCCCTATACCAGTGTAAGAAACATCATAAAAGATTATGAAAAAACCAACAAATTAGTGCGTAAGAGGAGAAGTGGACGTCCAAAAAAATTTACATCTCGTCAGGAGCATATCATATTGTTGCTGCAGTGGCTCAAAATCCAAAGATTTCAGCTGTAGAATTGTGTCGGGAAATGAAGAAAAGTTTTGGTGAAGACCTTAATAAGAAATACGCTGCACAGAGATGGATATCATGGAAGAGTTCCCCGTCGCAAACCTTGTCTTTCAGACATAAACAAGAAAAAGCGGTTAGAGTTCGCAAAACTCCACATTAATCAGCCTGAAGCCTTCTGGAACAGTGTGATATTTAGTGATGAATCGAAGTTTAACATTTTTGGTTCAGATGGTCCACAAAAAATTTGGCGAAAAGCAAACAAAGAGCTTCAAGAAAATAATATTATTAAGACTGTGAAGCATAGTGGTGGCAATGTTATGGTTTGGGGATGTATGCCGGCATCTGGAGTGGGAAATCTTGTCTTTATAGACGACAAAATGGACAAGCACTCTTATTTAAATATTTTAAAAGAAAACTTATCTCCAAATGTTGCGAAGCTGGGCTTATTATCCAAGCTAAAGGAGGTTCAACCAAATACTAGACATGCACAAACCCCGAATATACCGAAAATTTTCACATGTGTGCCTAAACTTTTTTTACATAGACTTACCTTATTTTTTAGTTTAAAAGCCATTGTATATTAGAAATAATAAGATATGAATTATTTTTCGTGTTAAATGGTCAATAAACCTATCAATCTTGAAAATAGCATGAAAATAATTTTATCAAGTTATGCAGATGCAAAGTTACTGGCGAAACACTTTTAAAAATCATGTTGTGCCTAAACTTTATTGATCAACTGTATATTCTTAATATTAATTATATGTTATGTTACAGTCATTATTTTCATTTTCAAAGAAATATTGAAATTTTTGTTTTATTTTTTCGAAAATTGTGTGTAAAAATTTTTTGTAAAAATAATTTTTTGTAAAATTTTTTTCGAAAATTTTTTGGAAAATTTTTTAAAAAAATTTTTTTTGCTTATTTTTCTGTAAAATATCTTTTTGAAAATGTTTTGTAAATTTTTTTGTAAAAATTTTTTTTTTTTTAAATTTTATTGATATGTTAAAAACATTAAATGTATTTAATAATTCCATAAAATTTACAATAGAGAAAGAATGCGATTCAAAACTTCCATATTTAGATACTTTAGTAATTAGAAAAGGTAACAAATTGGTAATGGATTAGTACCAAAAACCCACAGCTTCGGGTAGAATTATTAATTATTTTTCTAAACAAAATAAAAATATAATTATAAATACAGCCAGAAATTTAATAGAAAAAGTATTAACCATTAGTGACAAGGAGTTTCACAAAAGGAATATAGATAAGATAAAAAATATATTAAGCGAAAATAATTTTCCAATATTCAACTGATTAATAAATTACTAAATCAACATAAAAATAAAAATAATAGAAAACCAAATAGAAGAAATGATACAGAACCAAAAATTTATAAATCAATTACTTATGTACCAGATTTATCAGAACGGTTAGAAAAATCAAAAATATTTGATACAGATAAATATAGGATGGCATACAAAACATATAATACATTAAATAGATTATTTCGCAAACCAAAAGATAAAATAAAAAAGTTAGATATGTCTAATTTAGTTTACAAAATACCTTGTAAAGGTAATGACAAAGAGAATTGTAATAAAGTTTATGTAGGTACTACAAAGAATAAATTGAAAGTCAGGATAGCTGGACATATCTCAGATCAGAGATACAGAGACAATATCAGTTTGCAAAAAACAAAGTAATCATTATCCTAACTTTGAAAATGTATCAATTTTAAATTTGGAAAATAATTATAAACGTCGTTATATGTTAGAAATGCTACAAATAATTAAAGTTCCAATTGAAAAACGAATAAATTTTAAAGCAGATACAGAAAATGTTGCACAAAATTATAGGCATTTAGTGCATAAAAAATAACATGAATTTGAATCAAATATTTATAATAAAAACATTAATTTTTGTAACATTTCCGGTTAAATTTATGTATATGAATTAGAAAATTTATTGTGTTTTCTCTTAAAATGTTTGTATGTTTTTGAATATCAAAAATTTTCTGTATATGTATATGTTTAAAATATTTCTCTATTTTAATTTATATTTGTTTCTTGAATGTATTGAAATGTTAAAAATTTTTAAATTGATTGACAACAAATTTTTGCATTCATTTGAATTTTTTTCAATCATTTAAAATTTTATAACTGTTATCATTTTTATTTCCTGAAGATGCTACCCAATGGTGTAGCGAAATATTGTAAATAAAAATTGTTAAAACATTTTTATATAAAAAAGACCTTGTGCTTGATAAAAAATAGAATTCAAATATAAAAAAAGGTCAAAAACTACAATAACTATTTGAAATTTTTTTTGTTAAATTTAGGACCTTTCTGCAATCTATATTGAGTTAGAATGGTCAGACTAAACCAAAAAGAAATCCTTACAAAAAAATTTCCTCATATTGACACATGGGGGGTCCTTTTAACTGCTCCTATTTATCAGTGGGTACCCTCTGGGTCCATTGGCTACCTCTATGTGTATTGCTTTCTATTCAGGTCTCTAATACAAATCAAAGCAGAAAAACCCTACCAATCTAAAAACAAACAAATATCGCCCCTCGCAGGGGGTTATTGATCCCCCGAGATCTGTATGCACTCCCTGCGATCTACCTGTCGCAGTCTAATATTTATTTGACAAAAAAAGGCAAAACAGAATTATTAAAGCCGAAAAAAATTTAAAAAAAACCTGAAAAAATATATGTGGCCGTGGTTTTTGGCCCGCAGCCTCCAGAGGAATGATCCGATGTTGCTGAATTGCAATACCAAAATTTTCGAAACTATGCCTGATAGATTGGTGTGCTTAAATTTTATATTGTAGAAATTACACACGGAATGACAAACTTATATATACCCTTTCCACCTGTGGTGAAGGGTATAATAATAATTCTGTTTAAACACAAATGCACAAATGCCTTATTGAAGCAATTAATATTGACATCAAAGTTTGCATTGTTTTTGTTTCTATCTTAGATAAAATCTAGGTATACATATATGTATGTATATGTTTAAATATTTTAATAAACATTTAAAGAATATCCCAACATACCATATAGCAATCAAACTAAAATACAACTTGTGAATAAGCTTTCAAATAATAGTCTGTTTTAATATTTTCTTAATTTCGATTATAATAATATTTAAGAAACTAATGATTTAAGATTAATGATTAAGAAACTATTATTATACACAAATGTTTCTAGACAATTCGTTTTCTTTCTTGTCATAATTTGTTTTTCTGAAAAACTTAAAAATAAATGTACAAAATAGAGAAATTAATACACCACAAATTAATAGTTTAAATTTCATTGGCAGATCTACTAAGAGTTCTTGTTATTGCAGCATAGGATCTCTTAAAGCGTCTCATTTGTGGTACTACTGGGGCAATCTTAAAAAATGTGGTTAATAGTTAATAGTATCTATGAGCAAGCTATGCATTCTCTCCAAGGCAGTGTTCCTTCATAGTAGTGTTGTGTGCTAAATTTTGTACTGACTATTCTGGAAAGATGTACATACATACAGATTTATATAGTAAGAAGGGATTATGAGATTTGAGAAAACTTGATTATGTGCTCCATTGCTCTTCATATTTCTTTAGGTGAACATTTTTGTGGAAATTAGCCACAAATTACATATAAAGGGTGTTTTTCATAGAGGTATAGAACTTTAAGTTGGCATTACTTTTCAAGATAGCGACCCATTTAACAGCTGTCAAGTGATTTATTATCAGTTTTGTTTGGCAATTCATCGTGAATAGACTCACGCCTGAACAACGCTTGCAAATAGTGCAATTTTATTTCGAAAATAATAGTTCTGTGCGGAAAACGTATCGCGCACTACGTCCATCATTTTGGTTGCATGGCTAAGTCAACAAACAAAATTGCCGCATTTGCAGTGAAGGTAATCCTCAAGTGTATGTCGAAACACCATTACATGCAGAAAAACTGACTGACTAATTTGACGTTTTGGACCTGTGAATTGGCCTCCAAGATCTTGTGATTTAAGACCGCTAGACTACTTTCTGTGGGGCTATGTACAGTCATGGGTCTATGCGGATAAGCCATAAACGCTTGACCATTTGGAAGACAACATTGGCCGTGTTATTGCCGATATACGTCCACAAATGTTGGAAAAAGTCATCGAAAATTGGACGTCCAGATTGGACTACAACCGCGCCAGCCGTGGCGGTCATATGCCAGAAATCATATTTAAAATGTAATGCCACAAGATTATCTTTCGGATAAATAAAATTCATGTCAATCGAATAATCCATCGTTGTTTTATTGCAACTTAAAGTTCTATACCTCTATAAAAAATACTCTTTATATTACATGTATGGTTATGATTTTTTTTTTTTTATAAAAATAATTATTTTTGTGTCAAAATAAACTTGTAAAACAAAATATAATAACTATTTAGCGCTATCGCCAAATCTCGAATGAAGTCTCGATCGATCAAACTTTTTTATTACTCGATATCGAATGCTATTATCTCAAATTACGATACTTTTAATTCGATATCGAGTGCCATGATACCAAAGTTAAAAATTACGACAGAATTTACTCGATAGCGAATGCGGTGATAACAGACACCTGAATGATTTTTTTACTAATAAAATGATAAGTTTTAAAGAAAAGAAAAGAAAAGAAAAGAAAAGAAAAGAAAAGAAAAGAAAAGACACCAGGAGAATATTAAATATTAAAATATATTTATTCACTACAAAAATACAAAATTATATGTAGATTAAATAGATAATACAAATTTGCCAAATACGAAGTGTTCCATACCTCTGTACTATATTTAACTACTTATATATTAAAAGTACCTCTAAAAATTTAAACAATTATACTTACTTTCGTACCCAATTCAGTTTAAAAAACCAAAAAAAATATTTTGTTTTCTTGTTGATATTTCACTCTATAGCAGACTTGGGGGATATAAATTACATTTTGTAATTAATTACACATGCAATTACTAATTACATGTAATTGTAATTGAAAATTTTCAATTACCAATTACAAGTAATTGTAATTGAAATAGGGACTAAAATCAATTACAATTACTTGTAATTTGTAATTGAAAAATTTCAATTACAATTATATGTAGATAGGAATTGGAAAATTAAATTACTAATTACATGTAATTGTAATTACAAATTACAAATTACATGTAATTGAAAATGTTAAGTAATGAATACTTTCTTTTGTAATTATACAATAATAACAATCCTATTTGAATAAATAAATTTGGCGCCTTAGTGTTAAAATAATACAAACATAACCTTTCGCAAACAAATATAACCTTTCAACCGGTGCTAAAGATGTTAAGAGAGTATTAGACCGTTAAAAAAGCCTTTAGTATTGTAGGATAGTTTTTGAGGTAATTTAGAAACGAATTTAGACCACGCAAGTAAATCTGAAGTGCAAATTTCAAACTATTTTCTTTTTCACAATGTCAATGTCTACGGAATATTAAATGAAACAATGTATATTTGACCGCAAAGTTTTCAAAATTTTGTAAGCGATAATTACCTCTATGAAGGTGTTCACCGTAATTGAACATGGATGCAGTTTTCGATTACTAATTACAATTAAATGTAATTAGTAATTGAAAATTCCCAATTACTAATTACAAGTAATTCTAATTGAAATTTTTCAATTACAAATTACAAGTAAGTGTTATTGATTTTGTCCCTGATTTCAATTACAATTACTTGTAATTGTAATTGAAATGTAATTGAATGCCCCCATGTCTGCTCTATAGGGAGGTATGCAACTCATTTGCCAGGAATTAAACAACTTGATTATTAAACTGCGTGTAGTTTTTAAATTTAGCTGTACAATTATTTGGTTATATTGCAGTCCTTGATATATACACCTTTATGTGTGTGAAGATAAATTCAAATTTAACTAGCAGAGACAAAAACCACATTTTTTGACAGAGCTCATTTTGCAGTCAACAGAGCTATGTTATACGTATAACATTCACTGTAATTAATAATTCAATTATTCTGGAGGCTCAAACTTGGAATCGGAAAAGGTTCCACATAAAAAACACATGGGAATGTTGGACCAAGGGATACTTCTTTTATCTAAAACATTAGAATATCCAAAATAACTTACTAAAAGCTACAAAAAGACTTTAGATTTGGAAATATCTTGAGAGGATTTTTTGGTCATTATGGAAAAATAGGGATGGGTACCCATCCCTATAGTAGTAAAACAACGCAAACTAGATGAGGTGTTGGAAAAGTTTGATGAACATTGCTTGCCACAACGTAATGTGGCAATGGAATCCTACAAGTTCAACATAATTTCTCAGAAAGAATGTCAAACATTTGCTGAATTTGAGACCGAGCTAAGAACCCAGATGCGGTACTGTGATTTTAAATGCAAATGCGGAGGGGTGTATGAAAACCGTATGTTGCGTGATCGTATTATCGTTTTATCGATTCTGCTTTAACTGTGGTGGTCCATGGAAGGTTGGACATCAATCTGAATGCAAGGCCAAGAACGATATTTGCCATTCATGCGCAAAAAAAGGACATTTTCAGAAAATGTGCCGTAAACCCCGGGAGAAAGCACCTGATAGAAAGCAGTACACGGGAAGTGACAACAATCCTAGAGTAGCAGAAGTAAAGTGGCGTGAAGCGGAAGGTAAACAAATTTATAGTAATATTAGCAATTTAAGT
>OX451216.1:151325613-151471004 GCA_949628195.1 Phasia obesa
TGCCTGCTTATAATAAAAACCACTTAAAAAGCATACAGTACAGGGATTTCATTTAAATTCGTTTTTTTTCTTCCTTACTCCACTTGGTTTCTTTGTTATTCATATTACAACTCTTTTTCACAAACACAAGCTCTGTTCTATGCTTAAGTATTGAGTTCATTCATGTGTGTTTGTTTTACTGACTTCTTTTCGAAAGGTTTTTTGAAATAAATTTAAGTTTCCTCTAGAACAACATGTTGTTCATTTTTCTTGTAGACAAAAAAAAAAAAAAAAAAATGGAAAGCCATAAATGAATAAAATACAAAAGGCTGTCAGATATACAGCCTTGTGTTTGAATTCTCTGACATAGACACAATAAGAAAGCATATTGTGAGAGTGATAAGCTAATGTTTTTAAGAAATCTCTTAACAAATCAAATAATATTGTTGATAAAAATAACTTTCGTCGTTTTGAAAGAGAATTTAATTTTCTGAATAAATTTTTGTAAAATCAATACATTATGAGTTTTAATGATCTGCTAAAACATAATCCTAAAAGATTTTGGACTTTTGTTAATTCTAGAAGAAAAAACTCTTATATACCAGTTAGAATGGTGTAAAATAATTTAATATCGAACTCTTTGCAAGATTCATTAAACCTTTTTGCTTCATACTTTAAATCTAATTTTGCTGACGTTTCTTTACCATCTAATAATTTTTATATTAATGAACTGAACTCCTTTCTAGATTTTGGTTCACTTCAAATCTCTGATGAAGATGTAATTAATGGTATTTTTAACCGACTTCAAAAAAAGAAGGAGGTTATCAATTCGTCTGAATGTTGCTTTTTTTTATGTTTGTGCCCGCAGAACTCAGTCATTTCTGAACCGATTTTAATTTAATTCATTAGATAGGAAATGCTTACAGATTGGTCCCATTTTAAAAGAAATTCAGAATTTTGAAAATTAAAGGGTGTCCCCATACAACATACATGTTTTTTACGTGTATTATGAACCGTAAAGGCCACCCTTTTAAAATTTTAAAAAACTGCATATCACTATAGTTGCCAATAACAGAAATTAATAAAAAAAATAAACTTAAAAATTAAAGGGTGGCCCCATATGTGACGTCAATTTAAATATATGAACCATTTGAACCATTGTAGACAATCACTTGAAAATTGGACAGAATGTCCAATATTTATAATCAGAAATTAAATATTTATAATTAGAAGTTAAAGGGTGTCCCAATAGTTGATGTAATTTGATGTATATTGCAAAACTTTTGAACCGTAACAGAGAGACGGTTGAAATTTACAAAGAACCTGTAATTCTAAGTCCGTTATAACCTCAAGTATATAATTTAAATTTGGAAACTAAAGGGTGTCCCCATAATTGATGTAATTTTACCTATCTAGCCCTATCTTTTGAACCGTTATAGACAGACACTTGAAAATTAGACAGAATCTCCACTACTATGTCCCGTATAATAATATTTATAAATATTTAAAATTATAAAGGGTGTCTCAATAGTTGATGTAAATTGTTACATATGGCTAAACTTTTCAACCGTTTTAAACAGACATTTGAAATTCACAAAGAATCTGTCCTTTAAAATAAGTGTTTAATTTAAAATTGTACATTTAAGGGTGTCCCCTAGGTGATATTGTTTAACCTATATGGCCATATCTTTGGAACCGTTACTTTTTATTATTGTGTCAGTAATAATAAGTGTAAAAAAATAAAGGTTGTCTGATGTAATTTGTCGTATATGGCTTTATCTGCTGAACCGTTATAGATAGACATTTGAATATACGGAACGTATAAAACTATGTCCGTTATTAGAGCAACAAGTATAAAAGTATTTGATTTGGGTACTAGTTCTTACAGATTACTTCCTTTTATATTTTTAGTTTAGAATTGATGATGTTTTGTAGTCGGTTTTTTTTTTGCAAGAATTATTAAACTTTCTGCTTCATTTAAATGTTATAATGATGGATTTTCGGCATTTTTATTAAAGAAATGCTTTTCATCACTTTGTTCACCATTAAAAATAATTTTTAATAAATCTTTTAGTAGTGGTTATGTTATTAATAAATGGAAATATTCTACTATTTTTCATGTTTTTAAATTAGAGAAAAGAGACGATGTCTGCAATTATAGGCCCATTTCTAAACTTACCAATATAGCAAAAATTGTAGAACATATTGTGTATTACAAATTATTCTTTTCTTTTAAACGGCATATATCTATTTCTGAACATGGTTTTATGACTAATTTATCATGGTAGACCATGACTAATTTAGCAGTATTTACGAGATTTTGCATTCGTAATTTTGAGAACAACGTTCAAGTTGATATAATTTACACAGGTTTTGCAAAGGCATTTGACCGTGTACCACGTAAACTTCTTTTAACTAAGTTGTCTAAACTTGGCATTCATTCTAGTATGCTATCTTGGTTTAGACATTACTTGTCTCAAAGAATTTCTGTAGCTACTGTTGATGGAGTCCTTTCGCAACCTTTTGTTCCATTTTCTGGTATCCCTCAAGGTAGTATTATAGGGCCCTTGCTATTTAATATTTTCATTAATGACATTAGTCTTTGAATCAAATATTCAATTTTTTTATTATATGCTGATGATTTAAAAATTTTCAAATCGATTTGTAGTCTTAGGCCTATTATTATAACTTGCCTTTAGCTAAAGTTAGGATTTTGTTAGAGCGATAAATAGTTTTTCATTATTAAATGTAACCTAAAAACCACTTTTAACTATCACGTAATATAAGGACAAGTTATAGCAATGAGCATTATCCTCATTATAATAAAGAAAAACTACTTATCGCTCCAATAAAATCCTAACTTTAGCTAAAGGCAAGTTATAATAATGGGCCTTAATGATTGTAAAAATTTTTAAGAGGATTTAGATAGATTGTCTTTCTGGTCTGAGTGTAATGGCCTATCTTTCAATTTAAATAAATCTTTTTCTATGACTTTTCATAAATGTCGCAATACTATTATCACCAAATATATTTTAAGTGGTAATACTTTATCTTCCGTCGATGAAATTGTGGATTTAGGTGTAATGTTTGATAGAAAATTATTATTAAATAACCATTTAAATTATATAATACCTGAGGGTTATTCAATGTTAAGTTTTATTCATCGTAATTCTGATAATCTGTTTGATCATTACACCAAGAAAATACTGTTTACTACTTATGTAAGATCCAGATTAGAATATGCCTCGTTTATTTGGAGCCCCAGTTCCCAAATTAATACGCATCGTGTTGAGCAAATACAAAAAAAAAAAAATTATAAAATATGCTCTTTCGTTTTTCTAATTCATTACCTTCAATTCCCATTCCTTCTTATGCGGATAAATGTGAATTAATTTCATTAAAAACTCTTGAAACAGGGCCCAATAATTCATCAATTACTTTTTTATACAATCTTGTCAATAGTCTAATAGATTGTCCTGATTTACTACATGATATTAAACTGTATGTTCCTTCTAGATCTCTAAGAAACAACAATTACCTTTTCAAGATAGATAGATATTCACAGAACATAGCATACGATCAATGAACCTTTGAATAGATCCATGATATTATACAATAAACTTTCAAATAATTTAGATATAAGTATTTCATTCAATGAATTTAAAAATATTTTAAGTAATTTATTGAAATAATATAATTATTTTTAAATTTTAATTTATTATGCTAGTCTGTAAGGATTTATTGTATCCATACACCTAAATAAATAAATAAAAAAATAAATAAATAAATAAATAAATAAATAACAAATGTAGAGTATGCCACAAAAAGATTGGAATTACGACTTTAAACAAAACAAAAAAAAATTTTAATTTTAAAGAATAGAAATCTTTATTTTTGACTATACATAGTTCATATGCTGTTTTTGCTATAGCACAATATGTAATTCTCACTGTAGCAAAAGTATATTTTAGTTTAGCTAAAATATCTTATTTTCACCCAAAAATATGCTGTTAGTTAAGCTTACGTATGCTGTATTCTTACTAAAGCAAAAAATAAGAATATGCTATATTTAATTTAGCAGAAAACCTTTGTTACCATTGCTGAAATATGTCTTATTAAGCACTATATGATATTTTTCTATTGAAAAAAAAAAACAAAAAAAAAAAATTATTGATGTTAGAACAAAAATATAATATTTCTCGTAAGAAAAAAAAAAAATAATTGTAACCAAAATTCTCATACTATAGCTAAAATATATTTTAATATAGCAAAATAATGTGCTGTAGCACATAACTTTTACTGTAACATGACTTTGCTATTTAAACCAACCATAGCAAAAATGAGCTATTTGTATTGTGGCAAGGAATTTTTTTATTAGAGAATTATTTGTTGCTTAAATTCGAAATCACTATATATATATATATATATATATATATATATATATATATATATATATATATATATATATATATAAGGGGGCACCCTTTGATTTTTTTTATACTAGAGCATAGTGCTAAATACCCTGTGTAAATATCAAGTGTCTATCTATAATGTTTAGAAGAGAAGATCAATTTCCTCAATTTTGCCACAATTAGGGAACACAATTTTATTTTTATAAAATTTATTTTCGTTACTTGTTGTTCCAGACTAGATATTGTAAAATATAATCTGGTAAATTTTAAGTGTCAGCCTATTACTCTTACAATATAAGGACTTTCTTCGATAATATTCAGAGCCTATCTATTGCGGTTCGAAAAATAAGGCAATATAAGTAAGAAAAATGTTATTGTGGACACCCTTTAATTGTTATAGCTGCGATTTAAAAATTCCAAGGGTGTACCTATTACTGTTAAAAAAAATAAAGCCATATATGTACGTCCAAATCATGTCAGTGTCGGAACACCCTTTAATTTTATTATTTGTTATAGCTGCCATGGTAATTCCCTTTCTATGAATGTATCAATAGTCTGCCTATTACGGTTCAAAAATACGTTCAAATCACGTCACTATTGGAACACCCTTTAATTCTTCCTATTTGTTAGAGAGACCGCGCGTCTATCTCTTATGGTTTAAAAATTAGGCCATATTTATACAAATCACGTCACTCTCGGAACACCCTTTAATCTTTGCTACTTGTTATAGAAGCCATATTAATATACCATCTGTGAAAATTTCAAGAGTCTATATTTTGGTTCAAAAATTAGGCCATACTTATGCGGATCACGTCACTTTCGGAACACCATTTAATTTTTACGTTTGATTTTGTATACTTGTTTATAAAGCTAATATAGTTTAATTAATGTCTGCAAATTTTATGTGGTTGCCTCCTACAGCTCAAGAAATAAAGACTTAAACGCAAATAACACGTCACTTTTGGGACACCCTATAAAAGACGGATGCTGGTGAAAATAGCTTAACTTTTGAACAGTAATAGGGAGAGGCTTGACATTCACATAGTCTATTTTTTCCCCGCTAATTTTGGCGTATTTTTTATTTGGCTTAAATCTAATTCTTACAGATTACTTCTGACATTTTTCGTTTTGGAATTGGTGCTCATCTATCTGTTTTGAAGTCACCCCCCCGGGGCAGTACATTCTCAAATGCCTTGACGCGGTGTTCACGGGGAAAATAATAGGGGCACCAGACGCTAGGGTTCCTGGAGCCCAAATCAGGAAGAAAAGGTCTGTTGTTTTATAACACTGGTTCTCTTCGAGGTCCGACCCGTACCCAAAGAACTGGTACACGTGGTGGCTGTGGTTTAAGATCGATGTATGCAGGGTGGGTGCATTGTGGATCAAAATGTGCTGTTGCATTCGCAACAGAAGAAGTTGTATAGTCTCCAACCCCTAAGCAAGAGGTTAGAACATGGGTACACGGCTTGCCATGTTCTAAAAATTGCTACTCACTGCGACTGTGCGACACACCTAAAATGCGTATATGGTGGCTCTTACACAGGGCACATTATCGTAGGGTGTGTCGTTACTACACAGTGGAGGCGCTAGTCTACGTCTCTATTTCACTCGGTGGTAAGACCACCCGTCGAATAAGGGCCCACGGCTAAGTATCGACGCAAATCTTGACCACATCTGTTTTGAAGTTCGTTTTATTTTGCAAGAATTATTACTCCACCTAAAATATGTAATCCCTTGAATAATGAACATAAATCAGTTTTCTTTTTATTTACAAGAATAGTAAATAATCATTGTATTTTTACAAATAGCAGTCTGCTAACATTCACATAACTCTTTCAAATGAGGTTAAACAGAACCCACATCAAAAACGAAACAAAAGAAAATAGCCTGCACGCAGCAGATTTAACCTCAAGTACTCTCTAAACAACTAAACAAACTCTCTCACTCTCAAAGGCCTTAAACCATAAAATCTTGTGCGCAATGCTTTTCGTTTACATATAAAGTGCTAAGATATGTTTGTAATATTTAAAGCCTAAATATAGTACTTCACGTTTAAATGATATAATTGACTGCATAGCCTGAGGGTAAGGAGAAATATCATCATCCTCTAACATAATGTTTTTATAAGGCAATAATATATTTGTGTTAAGCAGTGATTATTGTTCTTTAGATAGAAAATAAACCTCCAACTTTTTGCTTTAGCTATCTACTTTTAGTGTGAGTTTACTTTCCGTGATGCCCTAAAATATGCTTTTATTTTTTGAAGTCCTTTGGAAACGTGTTTGCACTTGAATTAAAGGGCATCTATTTTTAAGTTTGCTAAACACAATTTTAATTTCCTTTCCTCGAACACCTAACAAACCAAAAAAGCAAAATTGTAGATTATTATAAAAACACACCCCAAAAGTATACTATACTTTTAATGAGGTTTTCTTGTAATTCTCATTCCAGCAAAGTAACTGTTGTTTTAATTTGTGGGATTAACATACATTTTATATATGTAGTTTTACAATTAACAATTAATTGTTAGGTTTTTGCTTAGGAGATTTTTATGACAAAGCCCTAAAGTATGTTATGCTTTGTTAAATAGAACATAGTATTTGATTTTAATTGCTTGCAAGTTTAATAGAGTAGAAAATTTAAAATTAATCCAGTTTTCGTTACAAGTTTATCTCACTTTGATCTCTTCACTTGAGTTTCTGAACAACAACACTTTTACGTACTTTTACGTAGCTGTGCCCGCCACGTCGTTTGCGTCCTGACAATATTTGGCTCGATTTTGCTTTGAAAGTATTCCACACCTATTATAAGACTCTTACTTTTATAGTGCTTCAGTTAAGGTTTATGTATTTTATTTATATAAAGGTACCCATCCCTGGATAAAATTCTAAAAGTTATATAAAATCCTAAAAATTATTGTAAACTTCTGCAAAAGGTGTTTAAAATATTTAAATAACAATTTTTGGCGCAAAATTTATTCAATTCGCCCCTAATTTTGCGCAATTGACATAGAAATGAGACATGTTTGCGGAAAAAAAGTATCCTATATTGGAATCAGGATGCTATAGTACCTCCTCAGAAAATTTTGTTAAAATCCATCCAGTAGTTTTTACATGATGCGAACACAAATGAAAAGCAGACAGACGGACAGACAGACGGAATGGAGTTACTATTTTATTATATGTATAGATAATTGTGTTGGGAGGTTTCTGTGTATAACTGATGAGTGGTGGAAACAAGTATAGTACGAAAATAATTTTTCTTATTGTTTATTAACGGCTTACAATACCATGAAGATTTTTTGACAGCCTAAAAGTAGACTCTGTTTTTTTATATATTTTTATTTTGTCGTAAGTATCACAATAATTTTATTTTCTGTTTTTTTTTCTCTTTTCTCACGTAAAAACTACTGGATGGATTTAAAAAAAAAAATTGTGAGGAGGTTCCCTAGTATCCTGATTCCAATATAGAATACTTTTTTTCCGCACAAATATCTTATTTTCAAGAGAAAGTGGATAAAAAGCAGTGAAAGTACACCGATTTTTTTTACGATACGACACGATAACAATTTTATTGCTTTTAATGGGATGTGCCACTCCCAGTATTCTTATCCAGTCTGTATTTTGCTAGACTATGCACATTAGTATGACGGTTACTTGTGCAAAGTTTCAAGACTATACCTAATGTAGTTCTCATGGTACGCGATAATAATTTTTCACTTTGTATAGGAGGTACCACGCCCTCCATTCAAAATCAGTCTGTGTCTCTTTGCACAATGTATCTTAATATGGAGGTTACTAATGCAAAATTCCAAGGCGCTACCTATTGCAGTTCTCTAGATACAGGATAATAATTGTTTACTTTGCATGGGGGGTACCACGCTCACTGTCCTAATTCAGCCTATGTTTTTCTAGAGTATACGCCGGAATAGTTGGCGTGGTACTGCCCATACAAAGTGAAAAATTGTTTTCATGTTCCTGGCGCACTGCAGTATATAGCGCCTTGAAACTTTACAAGAGTTGGCTTTGTGCTAAGGCGCATAGTCTGCCAAAATACAGAATGAATTGGGAGAGTGGGCGTGGCACCTCCCATACAAAGTGAAAAATTACAACTACCTTATTATTGCCCTTTTTATTATTATTATTATTTTTTTTTTTAAATTTCTTTATACCAAAATTTGTTTGTTTGTTTTTATATCATACAAATAAAATGACTGATTTAATTTTTTATAACTTAAAAGTTATAAATTGGAAACTTTATGTCTCTTTCATAAACTTCTTCGTGTTTTCTAATGAAATCAGTTAAATACCTGGTGGTTTTGTTATTCTACTCCAATAAAAAGAAAAACTATATTTTGTCACTGAAAAAAAAAAAAATTACATTCTTCAATGGGAAGTATGAAAAGAAGAGAAAAAAACTTTATTTATATTTGCTTGTAGCTAAATAACGAGAAAATTACTGTTGAAAAACAACATAACTTTTTCTTTTGCTGAAAACAAAAAAAAAAAAAAAACAGAAAAAGTTTATATCTTTTCAGGGTTCCGTACACAAAGTGTAAAAACGTAACCCCATTGTTTTCGCTACAATGTCTGTCCGTCTGTCAGCGCCTTTTATCTCTGGAACCGTAATAGGTAGACTCTTGAAATTTTCACAGATGATGTATAGCTGTTGCCGCTATAGCAACAAATGCTAAAACTTATAGGGTGTTCCGATAGAGAGGTGTTATTCACGAATATGTGCATATTTCGTGAACTCTAGGTGGGATACACTTGAAATTTACAAACAGTAATTAAAACTTAGTTCACTATATAAACAACTATGAAAAAATAAAACTAAAAATTAAAGGGTGTTCCGATAGTGGTGTTATTTGCATGTATAAGGCCTAAGTTTTGAACCATAATAGGTAGATGCTTGAAATTTTCACAGAAGGTGTATAGCTGTGGCAACTATAGTAGCAAATACTTAATTTTATAGGGTGTTCCGAAAGAGAGGTGTTATTTACGAATATGTGCTTTTTTCTTCAAATGTAGGAAGAATACACTAAAAACATGCCAGCGATAATTAAAACTTAGTACGCTATATAAACAGGTCTAAAAAATAAACTTAAAAATTAAAGGGTGTTCCGATAGTGGTGTCATTTGCATGTATAAGGCCTAAGTTTTGAACCATAATAGGTAGACTCTTGAAATTTTCACAGAAGGTGTATAACTGTGGCCGCTATAGCGACAAATATTAAAACTTATAGGGTCTATGTTCGCGTTATAAGCAAGTATACAATATTAATCCTAAAAATGAAAGGGTGTTCTGATAGTGACGTGATTTGCATGTATGTATATGGCCTAAGTTTTGAACGATAATATGAAGACTCTTGAAATTTTTACAGGAGGTGTATTACTATGGTCACTATAGCAAATAGTAAAAATTAAAGGGTGTGTCGACAGTGACGTCATTTGCATAAACATTGACTAATTTTTTAACGATAATAGATAGACTCTTGAAATTTTCACAAATGGTGTATTACTATGACCCCTATAAAAACAATAAAAATTTAAACGCTTTCCCGACAGTGACGTGTCTTGCATGTATAACGACATATTTTTTGAACCGTATTAGGTAGACTCTTCCAATTTGTATAGAAGATGTGTTGCCGTGGCCGTTATGACAATTACCAAAAATTATAGGGTTTTCTGACAGTGGCACGTTTTTCACTTATAGTAGCTTATTTTTTTAATAGTAATAGCTAGACTCTTGATATATTCATAGAAAGAGAATTGCCATGGCCGTTATAGCAAATAACAAAATTAAAGGGTGTTCCGATAGAGACATGATTTGTACGTAAATAGGCTTATTTTTTGAACCGTAATAGTTAGACTCTTGAAATTTTTACAGTAGATGTTATACTTCGGCCGCTGTAACAATTACTATTTACTAAAGGGTGTTCCATCAGTGACATGTTTTTCACGTATATTACCTTATTTTTTTAAACCGCAATAGATAGGCGCATGTATATTTTTATAGAAAGTGTATTGCTATGGCCGCTATAACAACAATTACTAAAATTTAAAGGGTGTTCCAACAGTGATGCAATTTTCGCGATAACGACTATTATTTTAAAATTAAAGGGTGACTCATAAGAGATCAAAGAATTAACAAAGTTATACTAAACATAGTACGGAACCCTACGTGTGTGAGTCTAACTCGCACTTGACTGATTTATTTTTTTTTTTGTTGGCGTAAAGTTAATAACTTTCTGGATTTATCTTTGAAACATTTATGAAATTTATTTATAAGAAGATTTTATGTTCGTTTGTTATTACAATCTCAGCTAGTTTTTAAAAGTAATAATAATAAAATAATTTTATAAACAACAAGATAAACATCAGCCGCAAATTTTTAAAGCCTTAAATAGACGCTTCAAAGAAATTTTGTTTTTTTATCTATATTTAAGAGCACAAGTTTTGAAGCATCTTAGGGAGGGCAGGGCAGCAGAAATAACTAGTGTTTATAGTAATAACTAGTGTTTGAAAGTGCTCTTACTTTTATAGTGATATAGTAATGGTTTATGTATTTACTTTATATAAAGGTACCCAACCCCAAGATAAAATTGTAAAATTTTTAAAAAATTCTAAAAATTATTGTAAAGCTCTGTAAAAGGTGTTTAAAATATTTTAATAGCAATGTAATTTCACAAAGTAAAAATACAAATCAAATACAAATTTTATTCAATTGGCGCCTAATGTTGCGCTATAGTTTTTAAAAAGTCCCAGTTTTAAACCGAAAATTTCAGTACCTTTAAACCGAAAATTGAATTTTTTCACTTCTTTTCCTCCAATTTCTCTTGGAAATGAGATATTCTTGCGGAAAAAAGGATATCCTATATTGGAATTAGGATGCTAAGGTACCTTCTCACAAGATTGTGTTTAAATCCGTGCAGTAGTTTTTACGTGATGCGAACACATACATATATATATATATATATATATATATATATATATATATATATATATATATATATATATATATATATATATATATATATATATATATATATATATATATATATATATCAATTATACACCTATATTTGAGTGCCTCGATAGACCGATTGGTAGCGCGCTAGTCTATCAGTCTAGAGGTTGCGGGTTCGATTCCCGCCAAAGATTTCTGCAGACAAGCAATAAGCTTCGCAGAGGTAGTGTTGTCTAAAAAAAATTTAAAAAAACAACATAGAAACACGCGTTAGGTGACGATGAGGCGAATTCAATGGTTTTTCTTCAACCAAAAAGTGCTCAACGTGTCTAAAGAAGTTTTTACTTCAAGAAGTAGCCTGTTTTACCAACCGCATATCTATATCTATAGATATAATAAAATATTAACTCATTTCCTGTCTGTCTGTCTCTCTATATGTCATTCCTTCGTTGTGTTCGCTTATAATAATTTTTCCCGCAAAAATATCTTATTTCCAAAAGAAAGTGGAGAAAAAGCAGTGAAAGTACGCAGTTATTTTAGTAGTAATGTAAATACATAAACCATAACTGAAGAACTTACCGGATATATATATATATATACTTTAATACGTATTTGAGCGGAACAGATGGCGCTGTTTTATAAAGTAAATACATAAACCATAACTGAAGCACTAACCGATATGCAGCATTGTTTAAGGTGGTACTAAAAAAGAAAGGGTCTTTGGTCCGGATTGCTTTCAAAACAAAATCGAACAAAATATTGCAAGGGCACTCACGAAGTGGGTGTGTGAAAATTCGAGGAGCATCAGTCCACTAGTGTTGGCAGCTGTAGCTTTCTGTATATCTATATAGATAGAATAGATAATTTCATTTTTTTGTTTCAGTTGATCATAGCTGACTCTCTATAATATTTTGCTACAATTGTTACCTACCTCTTCTAAATTTGAGGTTGCACCCCATATAAAGCCGATTCGACTTAAAATATACTTACGGTTTTCTATAGCAGCGAACTTGTTAATGGCAACTTTTTTAAAGTGGATTTTAAAAAGAAACGAGTTTAGGATGTCACAATAAGTGGGCAATATTTTTAATGTGATTTTAAATTAAATGTAAAAATTCTTGTACATATTTTGTGTGTGCGAAAGTTAGTGCAAATTTCCCCTTCACAACAATCTCTGTTTAACGAACAAAAACCGTAGGTTACGCAGCTTTGTTTCTATAAAAATACAAGCAAAATTATTACCAAAAATTAACCAGTTTATTAAAAAGAATTATATGTTATACTTTTACAGATGAGGGACTAGCTGGTGCGGCTACAGAAAGTTGCACAAAAGCTGCCATCATAATGGCAAAAACGAAAAGCAAATTGAGCAGTTTCATTTTAAGGTTGAAAAATGTGTTGACTGAATTTGAAGGATTGAATGTTATTACTGTGTTAGAAGCTCTGAAAAGCGAGGTATTTATATACAAAAAAAAAAAATGCTATCAGTAGCAGTGACCAACAAAGAATTATTAAAAGAGAAGAAAAACTGTCAACATTATTTTTTCCTCTGTGTTTGCACGTATTTTAAGAATTTACATTGTGATTGGTGATAATTTAATCAAGTTGATGATAAGGGTGGTTCATATTACGAACGGTTTTTTTTTTTGCTATCAAGTACAACAAAAAATTAGGAAAAATTATTTACATATATAGCGGTATCAGTAATACACGTTTTGTCAAGCTATCAAGAGGGTACCCCTTACGGTTCAGTAGAGAGAGGGCTCTGAAAAGGGGTTTGTTTCTTTTTATTACTTAAGCGTTAATTGTCAGAATTTATTTTTAACAAAAAAAAAAAAAAAAACATTTGTAATTAAAATTAAATTTTTACAACATGATTTTAATAGATTTTGGTTCCGCGAATATAATATGTTTTAAATATATTTCTGGAACGCTAACATAAAACCGAACTCGTATATTTCCTGAAGAACCAACAAATTGATGTCATGATGGTTTCAGAGACTCATTTAACAACAAATAGCTTTTTTAATATCAATGCCTATATATTATATGATACTAAGGACCCCCGTGGAAGAGCATTTGGAGACTCGGAAATATTTATAAAGGCCCGAATCAAACATTATTTACTGCGTGATTTTTGTGAGGCAACAAATATCTGCATTGAAGAATATCATCAAAACTTCGTTATTTCTTCGATTCATATTCACGTGCTAGATTTCAAATATCAGAGAGCCAGTATAGCGACTTTTTCAAATCATAGCATAGCATGGTGACTACAACGCTAAACATACGTTTTGGGGTTCACGTCTAATAATTTCAAGAGGTCGTGTTTTGTTTCACATAATTTCAAAAATGCGTCTAAATATGATATCGAGTGGACGACCCAACTATTGACCTACTAATCCGCAAAAAAAAAAAATAACTGACGTTATAGATTTTGGCGTGACAAAGGGTATTTCAAGAGAAATTATTAAAGTTGAAGCGTCACTTGAATTATTCTCAGATCAGATTCACCCACTATCGTCTATATATGCGACAAACAAAACATCATATCACCAACGACTAGCACAAACATTAATTGGTTGAACATTAGAAAGTATCTCAGTACTCACTATTTGGAAAACATCCCGCTAAGAACACTTGAAGACGTAGAGTGGAGTCTTATTGATTTTGACCAAAACCTCAAAACAGCTGCCCAGCAGTGCAGCAGAAATAACTAGTGTTTATACTCGTAGTATATTCAAAGCTTAAGTTATTGAAATTGTTTATTATAACTATAACGCAAATATTTTAAAGCACCATAAAGTATGTAAGTTTAGAAAAGATTTTAAAGCTCCCCAAAGAATGCTAAAATTTATTGAAGTGATGCTTTACGGCTTAGTTAAGGAGTTTGAAGTTAGCTTTAATAATGAGATTGAAATTAGTTCTAATAGTGAAAAGAGACAATGTTTTGGAGCATAAAAATTTTCATTAAATTCGGAACCTAACCCAGTTGTCCTTGTTTAAAGCACCTAAAAGTATGCAGAAAGTTAACTTCCTTAACAGAAATTTAACTGAGCACCTTGACTACTAAGCATACATATTGGCTTGAATCCCTGCCGAACCAATCAACAACGAAATTTTTTTTTTGATATTTTGCCCTCCTTCTGTATTACTTTATAGCACTAAATCGTCGGCGAAGTAAAATATGTATAAAATGGCTATACAGCTTAGAAATCAATGTGCCTACTTGACACCAGAGGCGCTGTAATACCGTTCTAATAAGAATTATGACGTTTACTTGCAGAGTTGTCAAAAGTAAAGCTGTTATCCTTTATTTCACCACCAGTGTTAAACGTATTCCATCTATTTCCAAATAAAGTTAATTAGTAGACCTGATTCATACATTAAAAAAAAGAAGGAATTTAACTAGTTTTTATTAACAGAAAAAAAAAGTTTTTGTTAACAGAAAATATTTTTAAGCACCTAAAAGTATGCCGCTTTTTTTTAGATTCTAGTATAATTAAAATGGGGAAACTAGCTCTTCAATAAATACAGAAATAAATAAACAACTGTGCTGGAAGGGTTCTGTTCTCTGATATACATATGTTTAAAATTTTATTTCTCCTTAACTTATCGTTATTAACGAAGGCCTTCTTCACTCATTATAATAAAAACAGAGGTGGAGATATAAAATAAAAAAATAAAACTGTTGTGGCCTACACTCAGCTTTACCACAGCCAATGAAAATAGATATTTTTATGGATATATTACATAAAGAATATAAGTTCAAAGTATATTCGAGTCGAAAAATTAATTATTTTCGGTTTGAAGTGTTAGGTAAACTACCCCTTGCCCCTTCCCGATTATGACCTAAATACAGCCCTTCATTTCCATCAACCAAAGGCACATACTTATTTTCAATTTGATATGTCATACGGCATGACCTGTAGAGCGTTTACAAAATTTGGGAGTAAGTAAACTACCCCTTGCCGCTTCCCGATTATGCCCAAAATTGACGTAACTCTTCACCTCCATATACCGAAGGCTTATACTAAATTTCGTTTTAATATGTTATACGGTATGACTTGTAGAACGTTCACAAAATTTGAGGTGAAGGAAACTACCCCTTGCCCCCTCCCGATTATGTCCAAAAACTATACAGCTCTTCATCTCCATATACCAAAGACACAAACTAAATTTCATTTTAATATGACCTGCACAAACTCCACAAAAATAGTGGCATACACATAGACATCATCGCAAAACTAGCCAAAATGGATTGAGGAGACCTCAAAACGTATAAATCCGTCGAAATCCCGTTCTCGATTTTTTAACCGACTTCAAAAAAAGAAGGAGGTTATCTATTCGTCTGAATGTTGCTTTTTTATGTTTGTGCCCGCAGAACTGAATTTTTTAAAGTTTTTTGCGATTTTGACCTTGAAGATGAAGTTTTTTTGATTTTATATGTTAACAATTTTTGTTCTCTATGACAAGAGCTACAACTTTGCCTCAGAGAGTATATCAAAATTCCAAACGGTTTGCAAAATATGAGATTGAGTAAATGATCATTTTTTGCAAAAATGACATCGAGGCCCCACATCTTTGAGGGCCCATAAAAAAAAACCTTTGGGTAAAACTGGGAGACATGAGGTTTTTTTTTTTGGGTCTTTTATGACGTAGTGGTGTCCGTATATGGTTATTTTGCCATGACTTAAAAAATTACACAGTGTGTAATCCAAGAGTGATTGTCGAAAAACCAATACACCCACAAAGAGTGACTGTTTGGTGCGCTTTATCGGGCCGTATTTTTTCCAAAATGAGTCCGTCAGGCAGTTACTGTGAATAGTATTCGCTATTGTGGAATGATAACGAACTTTTTATGGTCCGAATTGGAAGATATGGATGTGGACAATATGTGGTTTCTACAGGCCGGTGCCACTTGCCACACAGCTAACGAAACAATGGCTCTTTTGCGTGACAAATTCAATAGCGGTGTTATATAACGTGGTGGCGATGTCAATTTGCCGCCAAGATCATGTGATTTGACACCGTTGGACTTCTTTCTTTGGGGTTATTTGATAGAAAAGGTGTAAGTCGATAAGCCAGCAACAATTCAAGAGCTAAAGGATAAGATAATTCGGCACATTAACGGCATATAACCCCAGTTATGGGGTTCCATACATTATTAAATCATACCATTATTATCAAAATAAAAAGAAATGACAATAATTTCCTAAATAATTTATATTTTATTCAAAATCAACATCGGCCCCCTAAACTTTAACCACCCTTTATTACAGAGAACGAGTTCTTCCAATAGCACTGAATATTACCAAGAACTATCCTAAAATTAGAAAATAAGTATTAAGAAAAGCTAAAGGAAAAAGTATGCATCACATTTTATTAGAATAAAAAATAACAAAAAAAACCTCTTTTGTGGCACTTAAAAGTATACTTTATTTTTTTATATTTTATAAAAATTATTATAAGTTTTATTAATTTTATAAATCTTAAGAGAACAAGATATTTGTGCCAATACATCACCTTTCTAATCTCTTAAGTAGTGTATTAAGTTGTAATCACATTCTTAGGGTAAATTCATTAGCACCGGAAAGCAAACACTGGACAAAGAAGTATATTATAGGAAAAGAAAACGTAACATTTAAATTGGACACTGGGGCCGATGTGAACTGTATTCCACTAAAAGTAGTAAAAAAATTAGGTGTTAAGCTGTATAATGAAAGTTGTGAGTTACCAGTGTTTGATTACAATGATAATAAACTGCAAGTCTTTGGTACATGCAAACTAAAATTAATGGACTTAGACAGAAAATTGTTTGAATTAGCAGAGTTTGTTGTAGTTAATGATAACTGTGAACCAATACTCGGATTAGCAACATGTGCGAAATTGCAATTGATAAAGCGGTTAGACGTGGATAGCATTACTGGTATCGGAACGAAAGCTTCATTCATGGACAAGTATGGTAGTGTCTTTCAAGGACTTGGAAAATTTCCAAGAACATTTTCAATATCATTAAAGGAAAACTCGAAGCCAGTGCTTCATTATAGGAAGCGAATTCCTAATTCGCTATTAGGAAAATTGAAACTAGAACTAGAAAAAATGGTTGAAGAGGGAATTATATCACAAGTTGATTATCCTACGGATTGGGTCAATAATTTACAAATGGTACAATTCGTATATGTCTAGATCCAAAAGCATTGGATGAGTGTATAAAGCGGGAATATTTTTTGATTCCAACAATTGATGATCTAACTTCGAATCTAGCAGGTAAACGAATTTTCTCGGTATTAGATTTGAAAAGTGGTTTCTGGCATATGGAACTAGACAAACAGAGTTCAGACATGACAACATTTTTAACGCCTTTTGGGAGATTCAAATTTTTGCGCGTGCCTTTTGGTCTAAATTGTGCACCTGCAATGTTTCAGCAGGAAATGATTAGAATTTTTGGGGACATAAAGGTAGTGCTTGTTTATTTTGATGATTTGGCTATCTGTGCAGACAGTGAAGAAGAACATGATCGGATCATGACCTTAGTTATGAATCGGGCTAGGGCACACAATATTAAGTTTAATCCGGACAAAATTCAATATCGTAAAAGGGAAGTTAAATTCATGGGAAATATTTTATCGGAAGGGAAAATTAAAGCGGACTTTAAATATGTTGAAGCAATTTTTGACATAATGTTTTGGGATATAAAGTTGGTGTTTTGCGTTCCCATACTTTCGGGAATTTTTTCTCTCATTTTACCGCACTCTTCCCAAAAAGTGCGGGAGCGCACCTTATTTAACTAACTGTTTGGTTTGCTTCTTGCTATTCTTTTGCACAGTACTACTTTTATTTTTATTTTTATCTTTATCTTTATTTAATTATTTACATATTAAACGTTTGTTTCTTATTTTTCTACAACGTATGTTATCAATTTGTATAAACACGCTTAAAAAATAAAATAACACGCTTAAGTAATAAAAAAGTTCAAACCCCTTTTCAGAGCCCTCAATCTACTGAACCGTAATTGGTAGACTCTTGATATCTTGACAAAACATGTATTACTAATGCCGTTGTAACAACAAATACTTAAATTTAAAGGGTGTCTCGATGCTGATATGATTTTCACATAAGAAGTTTATTTTTTGAACCGTAATAGACACTGGACACTTGATATTTAAACAGAGTATGTATTGCTAGGTCCGCTATTAGAAAATACTACTAATAAATCGAAAAGAGTGTTCGGATAGCGAGGTGAAGCGTAATATGCAGACTTAGAAGTAGGGATTTTGGCGAAATCCTCCTTATTACAGGCAGACATTTGAAATATATGTACATAGGAAATATAGTACTAAAGGGTGTGCCAATTAAATAAGTGACTGTAATGCAAATAAGATTCTTATGGATCTTTTTAACAGTAACAAGAGAATAAATAAAACAAAATAGACGCGGAAAATTTGAAAATGTTTTCATAAAAGTTATATTGCGCATGTTCTGACTCAATTTTGTATTGAAGGCTAATGCCCTGTTTCTGTGTTGCAAGCGATAAGTTAAAAAAAATAATTCTTTGTATACAAATGTTCCAGATGACTAGCTCTAGCTTGCAATATAGAAAGAAGCAATATAGAAATTGTATATGTGTGTGAAGATAAATTCAATTCCATATAATAGCCTTTTTTTGATAGATCACGTGTGAGTCGTGTCATGCTGTCATGTTATTTTTGTTTAGTATTGTTTGGCATTTCATAATGGAAAAACTTACGCCTGAATCGCTTCGCTCTATGGGCTCTTGAAAAGTTCCACGAAGATCCGACGTTTTCTAGACAAGACACATTTTGTTTAGCGATGAGGCCCATTTCTGGCTCCACACATTCAAAATTGCCGCACTTGCGACGAAGAGCAACCTGAAGAGATTCAAGAGCTGCCACTTCATTAAGAAAAAACAACGGTTTGGTCCATATCTCTTTAAAAATGATGCCGGTGCGAACGTAACCGTCAATGGCGACCGTTATCGTGCCATGGTAACCCACTATTTGATGCCTGAAATTGAAGCTCGTGATCTCGGCGACATTGATTTCAGCATCAATCAATGGATTTATTGAGAGAACATTTCTTTGAACACCTAATTTCACGTTTTGGGCCGGTCGATTGTCCACCAAATCGTGTGATATCACACCGTTAGTCTTTTTCCTGTAGGGATATGTAAAGTCTAAAGTTTATGCGGACAAACCCGCTTCGATTCAGGCCTTGTAGAAAACATTCTCCATTAAATGTGAATTTTCTGTGTTGTTTTTCTTTAAAAAAGTAATGGATCACACATCCACCAAGAAATTTTCCAAATTAAGCTTTTTTTCAAGATCTAAGATTATTTCAGATATCCCGCTATTATAGAACCACTAAGTACTCCCTGGACCACTATTATATATATATATATATATATATATATATATATATATATATATATATATATGTGGTGTGTTATACCAGCCATATTGACCACTAATCTTCCCAACAAATTTCTAAATTTAAACTCTTTTTTTTTGTTTTTCTTAAGTTATTCTGGAAATCGTAGTATTTTAATTAAAAAAGGGTAAAAAAACATGGTCGTTAAAATATTTTAACTAACTTTTTTAATTGTTTACTTATTTAACGCTTGTTTTTCATTTTTTTATAACTTGTGTTATCATTTCATTTTGTTTTAACAACAACATGAAAAGTAAACACTTTTTTTGTCATTAAATTCTTTAATTCCTAAATACAAAATAAATAAATAAATAAACAGTAGAGAGCAAAAACTAGCAGAAAAATAAAATTTGCTGCATATAGAAAAACCCAAAATGGAAATCTTTCATGCGATCCATGCAACTGCAATTAATTTTTGAAATGTTTATAAAAGGTGTAATGTGTGTGAAGATAAATTCAAATTTAACTAGCAGAGACAAAAACCACATTTCTTAACAGAGCTCATTTTGCAGTCAACTGAGCTCTGTTATACGTATAACATTCACTGTAATTAATAATTCAATTATTCTGGAGGCTCCAACTTGAAATCGGAAAAGGTTCCACATAAAAAACACATGGGAATGTTGCTCCAAGGGATACTTCTTTTACCTAAAACATTAGAATATCCAAAATAACTTAATAAAAGCTACAAAAAGGAAATATCTTGAGAGGATTTTTTGGTCATTATGGAAAAATAGGGATGGGTGCTATATACCCATAAGGTAAGTGAGCAATGTAAGAAATGATAATGTGGCGTAGCAATGTGTTGTAATGGCCAGATCCTATTCATATTAATTTATAATTGCTATTTTAAAAACATTTACGTTGTCATAAAATAATACCTTATTTACCATTTATTAAACTATTTGTACCAAAAACTACTTTTTTCAAATTCATTTTAAAAAAGTTCCAAAATTATTTCAGGAATTCCACTAATACAGTTTCATTTAGCACCCCTTGGAGCAACTTTTCTATATATATAAGATATTTCCAAATCTAAAGATGAGTTGCATACCTGCCTTTAGAGTGAAATATCAACAAGAAAACAAAAGATACGAAAGTAAGTGTTGTTAACTACCTAAAAATGGCTCAAATATTTAGAGGTACTTTTAATGATTAGTTAAATATAGTGCGGAGGTATGGAAGATTTGGTACTTGGCAAATTTCTATTATCTATTTAATCAACATATATTTTTGTAATAAATAAATAATTTTTATTATTTAATATTCTCCTGGTGTCTTTTCTTTTCTTTAAAACTAATCATCTCATTAATAGAAAATAATCCTTCTGTCCTATGGATTTGGTAGAGAGATTGAACGTATTTATGTCTGACTTAACAATTCATTTGTATGTAAATAATTTTTCCTAATTTTTTGTTGTACTTGGTAGCAGAAACTCCAAAAACTGTTGGGTTCAGAACGTAAGAACCAAAACCGTCCTTAGTTTGAGCCACCCTCTTCTACATGCAAACACAGAGGAGAAAAAAAAAACAATGTTGGGAGGTTTTTTTTTAATAACACAACTAATTATTTGCTCGCAACTGTTAGGGACAGCATTTTTTTGTATATAAATAACTCGCTTTACAGAGCTTCTAACACAGTAATAACATTCAATTCTTCAAATTCAGTCTACACTTTTTTAAACCGTAAAATGAAACTGCTCAATTTGCTTTTCGTTTTTGCCATTGTAATGGCAGCTTTTGTGCAACTTTCTGCAGCCACACCAGAAGGAATCTCATACCTAGAAGTATAACATATAATTTTTTTTTATAATCTGGGTAATTTTGGGTAATAATAATAATGCTTGTATTTTTATAGAAACTAAGGTGCTTAGTTAACAAGTGTAACTGCAGTTCAAACGAAGATTGTTATACAGGACACATATGCGTATCTTTAACTGAAGGCAACCAATGTAGAGCAGTGATTACGGATGAAATATCAAAAAACGGTCCTAAAGGGTACGAATGCAAATCCATTAATGGAAGCACCCTATGTACATTTAAAGAACCAGGAAACGGTAGCTGTTTTTCAGACAAAGATTGTCCTAACACGCATAGATGCGTATATTTGCTTGAAGGCCACCAATGTAGACCAGTTAAAAAAATTGAAAAGCGTGAATGCAATGTAGACGAAGATTGTCCTAAAAACCATGTGTGCTTATATACGAAATGTAAAAAAATTACTCATCAATGTTGTGTAGATAGTGATTGTCCTGAAGAACACGTATGCTTACGATTAAGAGCAGGCAACCAATGTAGAAGAAAGATTGTACTTCATGAATGTCAATCAGACAATAATTGTCCTAAAGATCATCAATGCGTACCTGGAGATCGTGGAAGAAGGAAATGTAAGGTAGGAGTATAACATATATTTTTTTAATATTCTGGGTAATTTTTGGTAATAATTTTGCTTATATTTTTATAGAGGTGCGGAGGGGGCTGTTCTTCAGACTCAGATTGTTGTGATGGGAAGGTATGCAAATATAACTTTATTTATTTCTGTGGGAGTCCTCATGTTGCAGTTTGAGTGTGACCACGTCTAAAAATATTGCTAAAAAAGATTCAAAAATGTTAAAAAATAATGATAAAATTTTAAATAAATATTTACTTTATAAAATATTTATCTGTCATAAAATCCCCTTAAAAGACCAATAGCAATACAAAATTTATTTAACATACAAATTCTATAAGACAGCGCATATATATATATATATATATATATATATATATATATATATATATATGTATATGTATATATATGCAAAGGGGATATTTTTTTCGCTCTCCGCCCATATTTCAAGTTGAAGTAAATAAAAATTTCGTTTCTGAAACATAAAGCGGCCATTGCCCTTTCAATTAAGTGGCAAAAAGTACCCTAAATGGCAATGACGCTTAATTTGAAATTCCAATTTTTGCAACAATGGCATACTGCATTATTCTTAAATCTAAAGAGTTTACACCTTACAAGTTTATTTAAAGCATTGCAGACAAGAGGCACTTCTTGTTCCTTTGATCGTTAAATAAATGAATTTTCAAAAAGGAATAAATTAAACCTAAAAACTAATCGATTAATCGTATACTTTTTAAGTTTTATTCGATTAATCGGTAAAATATTATGTTTATTTACTACCGAACTGCCTCACTTAAACTTGCAGAACGCAAACAATCGAAATGCGTACTTTCTAAAGTTTCAGTATTAAAATTGCCCTGTAATATTATTATATTATGGGTATTTCCATGTCAAATCAACCAAACAAAAAACATTTTTTTTATTGAAACTTGTTTTATTTATATTCGTTGACTCCCTGAAGCCGAATGCAATTTAAAAAATTCAATATCTTACAGTTTTTTAGCTATAGAGTTATGAAAATAGGAAAATATCGCTCGAGACGCATATACAATTCTCTAGGGCTTATATAACTGCAATTTAAATATAATCCTCGAGCGCATATGCAAAAAATTTATTTTGATAAGATTTTAGCTAAAAGACTGTAAGAGATAACATTTTTGTTAATTATATTTGTATTGAGGGTGTCAGGGAATATAAATAAATCAGTCAAGTGCGAGTTAGTCTTACACACGTAGGGTTCCGTACTATGTTTAGTACGCCTTTAAAAATTCAAGTTGTTAATTTTTTCATATCTTATTGGGCACCATTTAAATTTAAAATCAAAGTCATATTCGCGAAAATTGCATCGCTATTGCAACACCCTTTAAATTCTAGGAATTGTTGTTATAAAGGCCATCGTAATACACTTTCTATAAAAATATTAGGCCTACCTAATGCGGTTAAGAAAATAAGGTAATATACGTGAAAAACATGTCACTGATGGATCACCTCTAAGTAATTAGTAATTGTTACAGCGGCCGAAGTACAACATCTACTGTAAACAATTCAAGAGTCTACCTATTACGGTTCAAAAAATAAGACTATTTAAGTAAAAATTATGTCTCTGTCGGAACACCCTTTAATTTTGTTATTTGTTATAACGGCCATGGAAATTCTTTTTCTATGAATATATCAAGAGTTTACCTATTACGATTAAAAAAATAAGTCACTATACGTGAAAAACATGTCATTGTCGGAACACCCTTTAACTTTTAGTAATTGTCATATTGGCCGTGGCAACATATCTCCCGTACAACATTTTAAGAGTCTACCTATTACCTATACACGCAAAGCACGTCACTCTCGGAACACCCTTTAATTTTAAGGTTTAATTTTATATACTTGTTTAGAAAGCCAACATAGTGGTAATTACTGTCTGCAAAATTTTAAGTGGTTGCCTCCTATAGCTCAAGAAATAAAGACATAAAGGCAAATAAAACCTCACTTTCGGAACACCCTATAGGTTTTGGTATTTGTTGCTATAGCGGCCACAGCTATACACCTTCTGTGAAAATTTCAAGCGTCTACCTATTATGGTTCAAAACTTATGCCTTATACATGCAAATCACGCCACTATCGGAACACCCTTTATTTTTTAGGTTTATTTCTTTATACTTGTTTATAGAGCGAACTAAGTTTTAATTACTGTTTTTAAATCTTGAGAGTATGCCTCCTTCAGTTCAAGAAATATTCGTGAATAACACCTCTCTATCAGCAAACCCAAAAATTTTAGTATTTGTTACTATAGCGGCCACAGCTATACACCTTCTGTGAAAATTTCAAGAGTCTAGCTATTACGGTTCCAGAGATAAAAGGCGCTGACAGACGGACAGACGGACAGACATTGTAGCGAAAACAATAGGGTTACGTTTTTATACTTTGTGTACGGAACCCTAAAAATATAAAACCAAAGTTAATATCAACAGTCATAACACAGAAAAAGCTGAGTTTTAAATGATTTTAGACAACCCCAAGTCTTAACTATAAATTGGTTTTTTCTTTCAATTTGTTATTGAATTTGTTATAGTGTTCGAGCAAGTCGGAAAAAACGCAAAATCGCCAATCTACCGATTTTCTTCGAATATTTGGAAATCAGATCATTTGTCTGTTTTATTCTTTAAAAAAATCTTGTATTTCCTCTTTTAAAGTCCAAACTCGCTTAAATGCATATCCACAACTTAACCATCTTAATTGCGTATGGTAAAGAAGATCAGAATAATCTGCGTCGACTGCAATCAGAAATTCTTGGAATTGTCGGTGTACCAAGCCCCGAGATCTAATCGTATTAATTAGTTTTACAACCACATTAAGTACGTGGGAAATATATATTGCTGCTGTACTAAGAACGTCCTGGCGAATTATGCAATGTAAAAATAATACTTCTGGTTCGAAAAAATACCTGAAAATCTCGCGTTTTTTCCAACTATATTTGGGGCTCCATCTGTAGTAATATTGCATAATTTTGAAAAAGGCGCATTTAAATTTTGAAGACCTTCAGAAAACTCTTTAGAAATTATTTGCCTCGTGGTTCTTTCTTTCATGGATTGCATACAAGCTAGCTCTTCAGTAATATTAAATTCGTTGTGAACGCCTCTAATGGAGATTAATAATTGAGCAGTGTCACTTCTATCCGTACTTTCATCCATCGACACGCTGCCTTAATTGAGTCGAAAAATTTGATGCAATGGCATCAATTCGAGTTGTTACTGTTTTGCGCGATAAGCTGACACTCAAACTCTTCAATCTCTTCTGTGCATATACTATTTTGCTCACATTCACCATATAATTTTTACAAATTCTCCTTCCGAGTAAGGCTATTTTATAAGCCACAACATATCCAGCCAGTGTAGATGCCTTTTAAGCAATGGTAGATTATTTTATATTTTTCATTACAGAACAAATACGTTCGCAGTACAATTTTTAATTAATTTATGAGGAGACCGCAATTATCTGCTAATTTTTGCTTCTTAGCTTTACATTTTCAAATTTCATAATTTGAAACTGAATAATTTTTTTAAATTTCCTGCTTTAGTCTACCGTTTGTAGTTTCTGCTAGGAAAATAATTGAACAGACCTATTAAATTTCGTTATTTCAGTCACAGCTGGTTTTGACATCGAAAATATATATTTCCACTAACAAAATGCACGAGGTTTAAACTGAACTTACCTGACTGATATTATTCTAACATGGGCGCCAAAAAATAGAAATTAATAAGAAAAAAAAGGAAAAACATTAATGTGGACGTTGACATTGTGATATGTAGGGCATTACATACGTATGTAAACAATACTATTACTTGGACTGAGCTGAGTTCTCGCGCCCCCGCCGCCCGCGCACACAGAACACTGTTACTCTAGGAGCCGCCCCCTGTCCGCTTCTCTCTTTTCACCATGCTTTGCGGCCCGTATTACGCAACTCATGAACTACGCGGCTGGTTTAGCTTCTCCTATCGGGTATGCATCTATTATTCCACTAAGTAGGATCTGTTTATACTTCTCGACCGTCAAAACGTAATTATAGCGGGCCATTTCGATTGATCTTCGGCGGGCCGGACACTGTTCTTTACCCTAATGTAAAGAAGCGAATACATAGTATTTAATAGTACCTACTAAATGTAAATTAACTGAAAGTAACTTATTACAAGAGAAGCCAAATCATTAAATGCGAAAAAAATCATTTTGAGAAAAAAAAAGTATCCAATATTGGAATCAGGATGCTAAGGTACCTGCTTACAAAATTTCGTTAAAATCCACTCAGTAGTATTTACGTGTTGCGAACACAAATGAAAAGACAGACAGACAGACAGACAGACGGAAATGAGTTGGTATTTTATTATATCTGTGGCATTAAGGAATAAGTGCTTAAGTCGACTTAAGCAAAATTTAAGTTAGTGGCACCTTTGGAATCTCCAAAGTACTCCAAAGTACCCATGTGCAAAGTTTCAATTATTTTCTACCATTTTTAAAGAAGTTATAGCAAAATTTCTTTCTGCTTATCTTTTTTCAATGTCTAAACGCATTGGGAAAAAAGCTTAAGAAACTACAAGCTATTTTTCCAAATCAAAAAATCTTTTTTTCACAACTTATTAATTGCAACGCCTGTGTACTTTTGGTAGATCTAAAATAATTTCCAAAACACACGTTTGACTTACATGTGCGCAGTTTAAAGATCAGATATTTTTTTAAAAAATTAATTTTTAAGTTTAAAATTGTTCTCCTACAAAACTTAAAAATCAGACTTAAGCACTTTTTCCTTTTTGCCACAGATATGTATAGATTTAGTTGCTGTTTTTTCTGCTTAGAGCATCTAAAAGTATGCAATATAGTTTTGAGGTCATGATATTATTATTGAACAATTTTATTCCAGCTTTAACTTCAGCTTTAATTATATATATTTTTTTTACTTAAATATTTCTGAAAAAAAATTTAAAATATTAAAGCGAACACAATTAATTTACTGACATTATATTAAATAAGTCACAGAAAATTATATAACTTCATTTATTTGTAGCTTAAAATATGTTTACCTTCACTACATATCGCTTTCTTTCGCTGAATTATTAAATAGCTTTTTTCATTTATACAACATCAAGCAGGAGTACGCATTATAAATTCGCGCTGATTGTGAAGCAGAAAACGAAAGCAACTGCCAACAACTTAAGAAAACATTTGAAGCATATCTTAAGGAGGTAATCAAAGGTATTTTTCCATGTTTTGTTTACTTTTTCAAATACAAAAAACGCACGAGTTTTATATGTACAAAAATAAGAAAAACAAAAAACAACACCTAAACACAAGTGCTTCATATTAAACCTCTCTACCCTTTTCATTAAACACTTATACAACAATGTTGCCTGCTTATAATAAAAACCACTTAAAAAGCATACAGTACAGGGATTTCATTTAAATTCGTTTTTTTTCTTCCTTACTCCACTTGGTTTCTTTGTTATTCATATTACAACTCTTTTTCACAAACACAAGCTCTGTTCTATGCTTAAGTATTGAGTTCATTCATGTGTGTTTGTTTTACTGACTTCTTTTCGAAAGGTTTTTTGAAATAAATTTAAGTTTCCTCTAGAACAACATGTTGTTCATTTTTCTTGTAGACAAAAAAAAAAAAAAAAAAATGGAAAGCCATAAATGAATAAAATACAAAAGGCTGTCAGATATACAGCCTTGTGTTTGAATTCTCTGACATAGACACAATAAGAAAGCATATTGTGAGAGTGATAAGCTAATGTTTTTAAGAAATCTCTTAACAAATCAAATAATATTGTTGATAAAAATAACTTTCGTCGTTTTGAAAGAGAATTTAATTTTCTGAATAAATTTTTGTAAAATCAATACATTATGAGTTTTAATGATCTGCTAAAACATAATCCTAAAAGATTTTGGACTTTTGTTAATTCTAGAAGAAAAAACTCTTATATACCAGTTAGAATGGTGTAAAATAATTTAATATCGAACTCTTTGCAAGATTCATTAAACCTTTTTGCTTCATACTTTAAATCTAATTTTGCTGACGTTTCTTTACCATCTAATAATTTTTATATTAATGAACTGAACTCCTTTCTAGATTTTGGTTCACTTCAAATCTCTGATGAAGATGTAATTAATGGTATTTTTAACCGACTTCAAAAAAAGAAGGAGGTTATCAATTCGTCTGAATGTTGCTTTTTTTTATGTTTGTGCCCGCAGAACTCAGTCATTTCTGAACCGATTTTAATTTAATTCATTAGATAGGAAATGCTTACAGATTGGTCCCATTTTAAAAGAAATTCAGAATTTTGAAAATTAAAGGGTGTCCCCATACAACATACATGTTTTTTACGTGTATTATGAACCGTAAAGGCCACCCTTTTAAAATTTTAAAAAACTGCATATCACTATAGTTGCCAATAACAGAAATTAATAAAAAAAAAAAAATAAACTTAAAAATTAAAGGGTGGCCCCATATGTGACGTCAATTTAAATATATGAACCATTTGAACCATTGTAGACAATCACTTGAAAATTGGACAGAATGTCCAATATTTATAATCAGAAATTAAATATTTATAATTAGAAGTTAAAGGGTGTCCCAATAGTTGATGTAATTTGATGTATATTGCAAAACTTTTGAACCATAACAGAGAGACGGTTGAAATTTACAAAGAACCTGTAATTCTAAGTCCGTTATAACCTCAAGTATATAATTTAAATTTGGAAACTAAAGGGTATCCCCATAATTGATGTAATTTTACCTATCTAGCCCTATCTTTTGAACCGTTATAGACAGACACTTGAAAATTAGACAGAATCTCCACTACTATGTCCCGTATAATAATATTTATAAATATTTAAAATTATAAAGGGTGTCTCAATAGTTGATGTAAATTGTTGCATATGGCTAAACTTTTCAACCGTTTTAAACAGACATTTGAAATTCACAAAGAATCTGTCCTTTAAAATAAGTGTTTAATTTAAAATTGTACATTTAAGGGTGTCCCCTAGGTGATATTGTTTAACCTATATGGCCATATCTTTGGAACCGTTACTTTTTATTATTGTGTCAGTAATAATAAGTGTAAAAAAAATAAAGGTTGTCTGATGTAATTTGTCGTATATGGCTTTATCTGCTGAACCGTTATAGATAGACATTTGAATATACGGAACGTATAAAACTATGTCCGTTATTAGAGCAACAAGTATAAAAGTATTTGATTTGGGTACTAGTTCTTACAGATTACTTCCTTTTATATTTTTAGTTTAGAATTGATGATGTTTTGTAGTCGGTTTTTTTTTTGCAAGAATTATTAAACTTTCTGCTTCATTTAAATGTTATAATGATGGATTTTCGGCATTTTTATTAAAGAAATGCTTTTCATCACTTTGTTCACCATTAAAAATAATTTTTAATAAATCTTTTAGTAGTGGTTATGTTATTAATAAATGGAAATATTCTACTATTTTTCATGTTTTTAAATTAGAGAAAAGAGACGATGTCTGCAATTATAGGCCCATTTCTAAACTTACCAATATAGCAAAAATTGTAGAACATATTGTGTATTACAAATTATTCTTTTCTTTTAAACGGCATATATCTATTTCTGAACATGGTTTTATGACTAATTTATCATGGTAGACCATGACTAATTTAGCAGTATTTACGAGATTTTGCATTCGTAATTTTGAGAACAACGTTCAAGTTGATATAATTTACACAGGTTTTGCAAAGGCATTTGACCGTGTACCACGTAAACTTCTTTTAACTAAGTTGTCTAAACTTGGCATTCATTCTAGTATGCTATCTTGGTTTAGACATTACTTGTCTCAAAGAATTTCTGTAGCTACTGTTGATGGAGTCCTTTCGCAACCTTTTGTTCCATTTTCTGGTATCCCTCAAGGTAGTATTATAGGGCCCTTGCTATTTAATATTTTCATTAATGACATTAGTCTTTGAATCAAATATTCAATTTTTTTATTATATGCTGATGATTTAAAAATTTTCAAATCGATTTGTAGTCTTAGGCCTATTATTATAACTTGCCTTTAGCTAAAGTTAGGATTTTGTTAGAGCGATAAATAGTTTTTCATTATTAAATGTAACCTAAAAACCACTTTTAACTATCACGTAATATAAGGACAAGTTATAGCAATGAGCATTATCCTCATTATAATAAAGAAAAACTACTTATCGCTCCAATAAAATCCTAACTTTAGCTAAAGGCAAGTTATAATAATGGGCCTTAATGATTGTAAAAATTTTTAAGAGGATTTAGATAGATTGTCTTTCTGGTCTGAGTGTAATGGCCTATCTTTCAATTTAAATAAATCTTTTTCTATGACTTTTCATAAATGTCGCAATACTATTATCACCAAATATATTTTAAGTGGTAATACTTTATCTTCCGTCGATGAAATTGTGGATTTAGGTGTAATGTTTGATAGAAAATTATTATTAAATAACCATTTAAATTATATAATACCTGAGGGTTATTCAATGTTAAGGTTTCTTCATCGTAATTCTGATAATCTGTTTGATCATTACACCAAGAAAATACTGTTTACTACTTATGTAAGATCCAGATTAGAATATGCCTCGTTTATTTGGAGCCCCAGTTCCCAAATTAATACGCATCGTGTTGAGCAAATAAAAAAAAAAAAAAAAATTATAAAATATGCTCTTTCGTTTTTCTAATTCATTACCTTCAATTCCCATTCCTTCTTATGCGGATAAATGTGAATTAATTTCATTAAAAACTCTTGAAACAGGGCCCAATAATTCATCAATTACTTTTTTATACAATCTTGTCAATAGTCTAATAGATTGTCCTGATTTACTACATGATATTAAACTGTATGTTCCTTCTAGATCTCTAAGAAACAACAATTACCTTTTCAAGATAGATAGATATTCACAGAACATAGCATACGATCAATGAACCTTTGAATAGATCCATGATATTATACAATAAACTTTCAAATAATTTAGATATAAGTATTTCATTCAATGAATTTAAAAATATTTTAAGTAATTTATTGAAATAATATAATTATTTTTAAATTTTAATTTATTATGCTAGTCTGTAAGGATTTATTGTATCCATACACCTAAATAAATCAATAAAAAAAAAAATAAATAAATAAATAAATAAATAACAAATGTAGAGTATGCCACAAAAAGATTGGAATTACGACTTTAAACAAAACAAAAAAAAATTTTAATTTTAAAGAATAGAAATCTTTATTTTAGACTATACATAGTTCATATGCTGTTTTTGCTATAGCACAATATGTAATTCTCACTGTAGCAAAAGTATATTTTAGTTTAGCTAAAATATCTTATTTTCACCCAAAAATATAACAGCATAACGTATGCTGTATTCTTACTAAAGCAAAAAATAAGAATATGCTATATTTAATTTAGCAGAAAACCTTTGTTACCATTGCTGAAATATGTCTTATTAAGCACTATATGATATTTTTCTATTGAAAAAAAAAACAAAAAAAAAATTATTGATGTTAGAACAAAAATATAATATTTCTCGTAAGAAAAAAAAATAATTGTAACCAAAATTCTCATACTATAGCTAAAATATATTTTAATATAGCAAAATAATGTGCTGTAGCACATAACTTTTACTGTAACATGACTTTGCTATTTAAACCAACCATAGCAAAAATGAGCTATTTGTATTGTGGCAAGGAATTTTTTTATTAGAGAATTATTTGTTGCTTAAATTCGAAATCACTATATATATATATATATATATATATATATATATATATATATATATATATATATATATATATATATATATATATATAAGGGGGCACCCTTTGATTTTTTTTATACTAGAGCATAGTGCTAAATACCCTGTGTAAATATCAAGTGTCTATCTATAATGTTTAGAAGAGAAGATCAATTTCCTCAATTTTGCCACAATTAGGGAACACAATTTTAGTTTTATAGAATTTATTTTCGTTACTTGTTGTTCCAGACTAGATATTGTAAAATATAATCTGGTAAATTTTAAGTGTCAGCCTATTACTCTTACAATATAAGGACTTTCTTCGATAATATTCAGAGCCTATCTATTGCGGTTCGAAAAATAAGGCAATATAAGTAAGAAAAATGTTATTGTGGACACCCTTTAATTGTTATAGCTGCGATTTAAAAATTCCAAGGGTGTACCTATTACTGTTAAAAAAAATAAAGCCATATATGTACGTCCAAATCATGTCAGTGTCGGAACACCCTTTAATTTTATTATTTGTTATAGCTGCCATGGTAATTCCCTTTCTATGAATATATCAAGAGTCTGCCTATTACGGTTCAAAAATACGTTCAAATCACGTCACTATTGGAACACCCTTTAATTTTTCCTATTTGTTAGTGAGACCGCGAGTCTATCTCTTATGGTTTAAAAATTAGGCCATATTTATACAAATCACGTCACTCTCGGAACACCCTTTAATCTTTGCTACTTGTCATATTGTATATTAATAATATACCATCTGTGAAAATTTCAAGAGTCTATATTTTGGTTCAAAAATTAGGCCATACTTATGCGGATCACGTCACTTTCGGAACACCATTTAATTTTTACGTTTGATTTTGTATACTTGTTTATAAAGCTAATATAGTTTAATTAATGTCTGCAAATTTTATGTGGTTGCCTCCTACAGCTCAAGAAATAAAGACTTAAACGCAAATAACACGTCACTTTTGGGACACCCTATAAAAGACGGATGCTGGTGAAAATAGCTTAACTTTTGAACAGTAATAGGGAGAGGCTTGACATTCACATAGTCTATTTTTTCCCCGCTAATTTTGGCGTATTTTTTATTTGGTTTAAATCTAATTCTTACAGATTACTTCTGACATTTTTCGTTTTGGAATTGGTGCTCATCTATCTGTTTTGAAGTCACCCCCCCGGGGCAGTACATTCTCAAATGCCTTGACGCGGTGTTCACGGGGAAAATAATAGGGGCACCAGACGCTAGGGTTCCTGGAGCCCAAATCAGGAAGAAAAGGTCTGTTGTTTTATAACACTGGTTCTCTTCGAGGTCCGACCCGTACCCAAAGAACTGGTACACGTGGTGGCTGTGGTTTAAGATCGATGTATGCACGGTGGGTGCATTGTGGATCAAAATGTGCTGTTGCATTCGCAACAGAAGAAGTTGTATAGTCTCCAACCCCTAAGCAAGAGGTTAGAACATGGGTACACGGCTTGCCATGTTCTAAAAATTGCTACTCACTGCGACTGTGCGACACACCTAAAATGCGTATATGGTGGCTCTTACACAGGGCACATTATCGTAGGGTGTGTCGTTACTACACAGTGGAGGCGCTAGTCTACGTCTCTATTTCACTCGGTGGTAAGACCACCCGTCGAATAAGGGCCCACGGCTAGGTATCGACGCAAATCTTGACCACATCTGTTTTGAAGTTCGTTTTATTTTGCAAGAATTATTACTCCACCTAAAATATGTAATCCCTTGAATAATGAACATAAATCAGTTTTCTTTTTATTTACAAGAATAGTAAATAATCATTGTATTTTTACAAATAGCAGTCTGCTAACATTCACATAACTCTTTCAAATGAGGTTAAACAGAACCCACATCAAAAACGAAACAAAAGAAAATAGCCTGCACGCAGCAGATTTAACCTCAAGTACTCTCTAAACAACTAAACAAACTCTCTCACTCTCCAAAGGCCTTAAACCATAAAATCTTGTGCGCAATGCTTTTCGTTTACATATAAAGTGCTAAGATATGTTTGTAATATTTAAAGCCTAAATATAGTACTTCACGTTTAAATGATATAATTGACTGCATAGCCTGAGGGTAAGGAGAAATATCATCATCCTCTAACATAATGTTTTTATAAGGCAATAATATATTTGTGTTAAGCAGTGATTATTGTTCTTTAGATAGAAAATAAACCTCCAACTTTTTGCTTTAGCTATCTACTTTTAGTGTGAGTTTACTTTCCGTGATGCCCTAAAATATGCTTTTATTTTTTGAAGTCCTTTGGAAACGTGTTTGCACTTGAATTAAAGGGCATCTATTTTTAAGTTTGCTAAACACAATTTTAATTTCCTTTCCTCGAACACCTAACCAACCAAAAAAGCAAAATTGTAGATTATTATAAAAACACACCCCAAAAGTATACTATACTTTTAATGAGGTTTTCTTGTAATTATCATTCCAGCAAAGTAACTGTTGTTTTAATTTGTGGGATTAACATACATTTTATATATGTAGTTTTACAATTAACAATTAATTGTTAGGTTTTTGCTTAGGAGATTTTTATGACAAAGCCCTAAAGTATGTTATGCTTTGTTAAATAGAACATAGTATTTGATTTTAATTGCTTACAAGTTTAATAGAGTAGAAAATTTAAAATTAATCCAGTTTTCGTTACAAGTTTATCTCACTTTGATCTCTTCACTTGAGTTTCTGAACAACAACACTTTTACGTACTTTTACGTAGCTGTGCCCGCCACGTCGTTTGCGTCCTGACAATATTTGGCTCGATTTTGCTTTCCACACCTATTATAAGACTCTTACTTTTATAGTGCTTCAGTTAAGGTTTATGTATTTTATTTATATAAAGGTACCCATCCCTGGATAAAATTCTAAAAGTTATATAAAATCCTAAAAATTATTGTAAACTTCTGCAAAAGGTGTTTAAAATATTTAAATAACAATTTTTGGCGCAAAATTTATTCAATTCGCCCCTAATTTTGCGCAATAGACATAGAAATGAGACATGTTTGCGGAAAAAAGTATCCTATATTGGAATCAGGATGCTATAGTACCTCCTCAGAAAATTTTGTTAAAATCCATCTAGTAGTTTTTACATGATGCGAACACAAATGAAAAGCAGACAGACGGACAGACAGACGGAATGGAGTTACTATTTTATTATATGTATAGATAATTGTGTTGGGAGGTTTCTGTGTATAACTGATGAGTGGTGGAAACAAGTATAGTACGAAAATAATTTTTCTTATTGTTTATTAACGGCTTACAATACCATGAAGATTTTTTGACAGCCTAAAAGTAGTCTCTGGTTTTTTATATATTTTTATTTTGTCGTTAGTATCACAATAATTTTATTTTCTGTTTTTTTTTCTCTTTTTCGCTGTGTTGTAAAAACCATTTATACATATAATAAAATAGTAACTGATTTCCTGTCTGTCTACCGTCGCATCACGTAAAAACTACTGGATGGATTTTAAGAAAATTTTGTGAGGAGGTTCCCTAGCATCCTGATTCCAATATAGAATACTTTTTTTCCGCACAAATATCTTATTTTCAAGAGAAAGTGGATAAAAAGCAGTGAAAGTACACCGATTTTTTTTACGATACGACACGATAACAATTTTATTGCTTTTAATGGGGTGTGCCACGCCCAGTATTCTTATCCAGTCTGTATTTTGCTAGACTATGCACATTAGTATGACGGTTACTTGTGCAAAGTTTCAAGACTATACCTAATGTAGTTCTCATGGTACGCGATAATAATTTTTCACTTTGTATAGGAGGTACCACGCCCTCCATTCAAAATCAGTCTGTGTCTCTTTGCACAATGTATCTTAATATGGAGGTTACTAATGCAAAATTCCAAGGCGCTACCTATTGCAGTTCTCTAGATACAGGATAATAATTGTTTACTTTGCATGGGGGGTACCACGCTCACTGTCCTAATTCAGCCTATGTTTTTCTACAGTATACGCCGGAATAGTTGGCGTGGTACCGCCCATACAAAGTGAAAAATTGTTTTCATGTTCCTGGCGCACTGCAGTATATAGCGCCTTGAAACTTTACAAGAGTTGGCTTTGTGCTAAGGCGCATAGTCTGCCAAAATACAGAATGAATTGGGAGAGTGGGCGTGGCACCTCCCATACAAAGTGAAAAATTACAACTACCTTATTATTTCCCTTTTTATTATTATTATTATTTTTTTTTTTAAATTTCTTTATACCAAAATTTGTTTGTTTGTTTTTATATCATACAAATAAAATGACTGATTTAATTTTTTATAACTTAAAAGTTATAAATTGGAAACTTTATGTCTCTTTCATAAACTTCTTCGTGTTTTCTAATGAAATCAGTTAAATACCTGGTGGTTTTGTTATTCTACTCCAATGAAAAGAAAAACTATATTTTGTCACTGAAAAAAACAAAAAAAATTACATTCTTCAATGAAAGGAAGAGAAAAAACTTTATTTATATTTGCTTGTAGCTAAATAACGAGAAAATTACTGTTGAAAAACAACATAACTTTTTCTTTTGCTGAAAACAAAAAAAAAAAAAAAACAGAAAAAGTTTATATCTTTTTAGGGTTCCGTACACAAAGTGTAAAAACGTAACCCCATTGTTTTCGCTACAATGTCTGTCCGTCTGTCAGCGCCTTTTATCTCTGGAACCGTAATAGGTAGACTCTTGAAATTTTCACAGATGATGTATAGCTGTTGCCGCTATAGCAACAAATACTAAAACTTATAGGGTGTTCCGATAGAGAGGTGTTATTCACGAATATGTGCATATTTCGTGAACTCTAGGTGGGATACACTTGAAATTTACAAACAGTAATTAAAACTTAGTTCACTATATAAACAACTATAAAAAAATAAAACTAAAAATTAAAGGGTGTTCCGATAGTGGTGTTATTTGCATGTATAAGGCCTAAGTTTTGAACCATAATAGTTAGATGCTTGAAATTTTCACAGAAGGTGTATAGCTGTGGCAACTATAGTAGCAAATACTTAATTTTATAGGGTGTTCCGAAAGAGAGGTGTTATTTACGAATATGTGCTTTTTTCTTCAAATGTAGGAAGAATACACTAAAAACATGCCAGCGATAATTAAAACTTAGTACGCTATATAAACAGGTCTAAAAAATAAACTTAAAAATTAAAGGGTGTTCCGATAGTGGTGTCATTTGCATGTATAAGGCCTAAGTTTTGAACCATAATAGTTAGATGCTTGAAATTTTCACAGAAGGTGTATAGCTGTGGCAACTATAGTAGCAAATACTTAATTTTATAGGGTGTTCCGAAAGAGAGGTGTTATTTACGAATATGTGCTTTTTTCTTCAAATGTAGGAAGAATACACTAAAAACATGCCAGCGATAATTAAAACTTAGTACGCTATATAAACAGGTCTAAAAAATAAACTTAAAAATTAAAGGGTGTTCCGATAGTGGTGTCATTTGCATGTATAAGGCCTAAGTTTTGAACCATAATAGGTAGACTCTTGAAATTTTCACAGAAGGTGTATAACTGTGGCCGCTATAGCGACAAATATTAAAACTTATAGGGTCTATGTTCGCGTTATAAGCAAGTATACAATATTAATCCTAAAAATGAAAGGGTGTTCTGATAGTGACGTGATTTGCATGTATGTATAAGGCCTAAGTTTTGAACGATAATATGAAGACTCTTGAAATTTTTACAGGAGGTGTATTACTATGGTCACTATAGCAAATAGTAAAAATTAAAGGGTGTGTCGACAGTGACGTCATTTGCATAAACATTGACTAATTTTTTAACGATAATAGATAGACTCTTGAAATTTTCACAAATGGTGTATTACTATGACCCCTATAAAAACAATAAAAATTTAAACGCTTTCCCGACAGTGACGTGTCTTGCATGTATAACGACATATTTTTTGAACCGTAATAGGTAGACTCTTCCAATTTGTATAGAAGATGTGTTGCCGTGGCCGTTATGACAATTACCAAAAATTATAGGGTTTTCTGACAGTGGCACGTTTTTCACTTATAGTAGCTTATTTTTTTAATAGTAATAGCTAGACTCTTGATATATTCATAGAAAGAGAATTGCCATGGCCGTTATAGCAAATAACAAAATTAAAGGGTGTTCCGATAGAGACATGATTTGTACGTAAATAGGCTTATTTTTTGAACCGTAATAGTTAGACTCTTGAAATTTTTACAGTAGATGTTATACTTCGGCCGCTGTAACAATTACTATTTACTAAAGGGTGTTCCATCAGTGACATGTTTTTCACGTATATTACCTTATTTTTTTAAACCGCAATAGGTAGGCGCATGTATATTTTTATAGAAAGTGTATTGCTATGGCCGCTATAACAACAATTACTAAAATTTAAAGGGTGTTCCAACAGTGATGCAATTTTCGCGATAACGACTATTATTTTAAAATTAAAGGGTGACTCATAAGAGATCAAAGAATTAACAAAGTTATACTAAACATAGTACGGAACCCTACGTGTGTAAGTCTAACTCGCACTTGACTGATTTATTTTTTTTTGTTGGCGTAAAGTTAATAACTTTCTGGATTTATCTTTGAAACATTTATGAAATTTATTTATAAGAAGATTTTATGTTCGTTTGTTGTTACAATCTCAGCTAGTTTTTAAAAGTAATAATGATAAAATAATTTTATAAACAACAAGATAAACATCAGCCGCAAATTTTTAAAGCCTTAAATAGACCCTTCAAAGAAATTTTGTTTTTTTATCTAGATTTAAGAGCACAAGTTTTGAAGCATCTTAAGGAGGGCAGGGCAGCAGAAATAACTAGTGTTTATAGTAATAACTAGTGTTTGAAAGTGCTCTTACTTTTATAGTGCTATAGTAATGGTTTATGTATTTACTTTATATAAAGTTACCCAACCCCAAGATAAAATTGTAAAATTTTTAAAAAATTCTAAAAATTATTGTAAAGCTCTGTAAAAGGTGTTTAAAATATTTTAATAGCAATGTAATTTCACAAAGTAAAAATACAAATCAAATACAAATTTTATTCAATTGGCGCCTAATGTTGCGCTATAGTTTTTAAAAAGTCCCAGTTTTAAACCGAAAATTTCAGTACCTTTAAACCGAAAATTGAATTTTTTCACTTCTTTTCCTCCAATTTCTCTTGGAAATGAGATATTCTTGCGGAAAAAAGGATATCCTATATTGGAATTAGGATGCTAAGGTACATTCTCACAAGATTGTGTTTAAATCCGTGCAGTCGTCTATCGAGTGCCTCGATAGACCGATTGTTAGCGCGCTAGTCTATCAGTCTAGAGGTTGCGGGTTCGATTCCCGCCAAAGATTTCTGCAGACAAGCAATAAGCTTCGCAGAGGTAGTGTTGTCTAAAAAAAATTTAAAAAAACAACATAGAAACACGCGTTAGGTGACGATGAGGCGAATTCAATGGTTTTTCTTCAACCAAAAAGTGCTCAACGGGCCTAAAGAAGTTTTTACTTCAAGAAGTAGCCTGTTTTACCAACCGCATATCTATATCTATAGATATAATAAAATATTAACTCATTTCCTGTCTGTCTGTCTGTCTCTCTATATGTCATTCCTTCGTTGTGTTCGCTTATAATAATTTTTCCCGCAAAAAATATCTTATTTCCAAAAGAAAGTGGAGAAAAAGCAGTGAAAGTACGCAGTTATTTTAGTAGTAATGTAAATACATAAACCATAACTGAAGAACTTACCGGATATATATATATATATACTTTAATACGTATTTGAGCGCAACAGATGGCGCTGTTTTATAAAGTAAATACATAAACCATAACTGAAGCACTAACCGATATGCAGCATTGTTTAAGGTGGTACTAAAAAAGAAAGGGTCTTTGGTCCGGATTGCTTTCAAAACAAAATCGAACAAAATATTGCAAGGGCACTCACGAAGTGGGTGTGTGAAAATTCGAGGAGCATCAGTCCACTAGTGTTGGCAGCTGTAGCTTTCTGTATATCTATATAGATAGAATAGATAATTTCATTTTTTTGTTTCAGTTGATCATAGCTGACTCTCTATAATATTTTGCTACAATTGTTACCTACCTCTTCTAAATTTGAGGTTGCACCCCATATAAAGCCGATTCGACTTAAAATATACTTACGGTTTTCTATAGCAGCGAACTTGTTAATGGCAACTTTTTTAAAGTGGATTTTAAAAAGAAACGAGTTTAGGATGTCACAATAAGTGGGCAATATTTTTAATGTGATTTTAAATTAAATGTAAAAATTCTTGTACATATTTTGTGTGTGCGAAAGTTAGTGCAAATTTCCCCTTCACAACAATCTCTGTTTAACGAACAAAAACCGTAGGTTACGCAGCTTTGTTTCTATAAAAATACAAGCAAAATTATTACCAAAAATTAACCAGTTTATTAAAAAGAATTATATGTTATACTTCTACAGATGAGGGACTAGCTGGTGCGGCTACAGAAAGTTGCACAGAAGATGCCATCATAATGGCAAAAACGAAAAGCAAATTGAGCAGTTTCATTTTAAGGTTGAAAAATGTGTTGACTGAATTTGAAGGATTGAATGTTATTACTGTGTTAGAAGCTCTGAAAAGCGAGGTATTTATATACAAAAAAAAATGCTATCAGTAGCAGTGACCAACAAAAAATTATTAAAAGAGAAGAAAAACTGTCAACATTATTTTTTCCTCTGTGTTTGCACGTATTTTAAGAATTTACATTGTGATTGGTGATAATTTAATCAAGTTGATGATAAGGGTGGTTCATATTACGAACGGTTTTTTTTGCTATCAAGTACAACAAAAAATTAGGAAAAATTATTTACATATATAGCGGTATCAGTAATACACGTTTTGTCAAGCTATCAAGAGGGTACCCCTTACGGTTCAGTAGAGAGAGGGCTCTGAAAAGGGGTTTGTTTCTTTTTATTACTGAAGCGTTAATTGTCAGAATTTATTTTTAACAAAAAAAAAAAAAAAACATTTGTAATTAAAATTAAATTTTTACAACATGATTTTAATAGATTTTGGTTCCGCGAATATAATATGTTTTAAATATATTTCTGGAACGCTAACATAAAACCGAACTCGTATATTTCCTGAAGAACCAACAAATTGATGTCATGATGGTTTCAGAGACTCATTTAACAACAAATAGCTTTTTTAATATCAATGCCTATATATTATATGATACTAAGGACCCCCGTGGAAGAGCATTTGGAGACTCGGAAATATTTATAAAGGCCCGAATCAAACATTATTTACTGCGTGATTTTTGTGAGGCAACAAATATCTGCATTGAAGAATATCATCAAAACTTCGTTATTTCTTCGATTCATATTCACGTGCTAGATTTCAAATATCAGAGAGCCAGTATAGCGACTTTTTCAAATCATAGCATAGCATGGTGACTACAACGCTAAACATACGTTTTGGGGTTCACGTCTAATAATTTCAAGAGGTCGTGTTTTGTTTCACATAATTTCAAAAATGCGTCTAAATATGATATCGAGTGGACGACCCAACTATTGACCTACTAATCCGCAAAAAAAAAAAATAACTGACGTTATAGATTTTGGCGTGACAAAGGGTATTTCAAGAGAAATTATTAAAGTTGAAGCGTCACTTGAATTATTCTCAGATCAGATTCACCCACTATCGTCTATATATGCGACAAACAAAACATCATATCACCAACGACTAGCACAAACATTAATTGGTTGAACATTAGAAAGTATCTCAGTACTCACTATTTGGAAAACATCCCGCTAAGAACACTTGAAGACGTAGAGTGGAGTCTTATTGATTTTGACCAAAACCTCAAAACAGCTGCCCAGCAGTGCAGCAGAAATAACTAGTGTTTATACTCGTAGTATATTCAAAGCTTAAGTTATTGAAATTGTTTATTATAACTATAACGCAAATATTTTAAAGCACCATAAAGTATGTAAGTTTAGAAAAGATTTTAAAGCTCCCCAAAGAATGCTAAAATTTATTGAAGTGATGCTTTACGGCTTAGTTAAGGAGTTTGAAGTTAGCTTTAATAATGAGATTGAAATTAGTTCTAATAGTGAAAAGAGACAATGTTTTGGAGCATAAAAATTTTCATTAAATTCGGAACCTAACCCAGTTGTCCTTGTTTAAAGCACCTAAAAGTATGCAGAAAGTTAACTTCCTTAACAGAAATTTAACTGAGCACCTTGACTACTAAGCATACATATTGGCTTGAATCCCTGCCGAACCAATCAACAACGAAATTTTTTTTTTGATATTTTGCCCTCCTTCTGTATTACTTTATAGCACTAAATCGTCGGCGAAGTAAAATATGTATAAAATGGCTATACAGCTTAGAAATCAATGTGCCTACTTGACACCAGAGGCGCTGTAATACCGTTCTAATAAGAATTATGACGTTTACTTGCAGAGTTGTCAAAAGTAAAGCTGTTATCCTTTATTTCACCACCAGTGTTAAACGTATTCCATCTATTTCCAAATAAAGTTAATTAGTAGACCTGATTCATACATTAAAAAAAAGAAGGAATTTAACTAGTTTTTATTAACAGAAAAAAAAAGTTTTTGTTAACAGAAAATATTTTTAAGCACCTAAAAGTATGCCGCTTTTTTTTAGATTCTAGTATAATTAAAATGGGGAAACTAGCTCTTCAATAAATACAGAAATAAATAAACAACTGTGCTGGAAGGGTTCTGTTCTCTGATATACATATGTTTAAAATTTTATTTCTCCTTAACTTATCGTTATTAACGAAGGCCTTCTTCACTCATTATAATAAAAACAGAGGTGGAGATATAAAATAAAAAAATAAAACTGTTGTGGCCTACACTCAGCTTTACCACAGCCAATGAAAATAGATATTTTTATGGATATATTACATAAAGAATATAAGTTCAAAGTATATTCGAGTCGAAAAATTAATTATTTTCGGTTTGAAGTGTTAGGTAAACTACCCCTTGCCCCTTCCCGATTATGACCTAAATACAGCCCTTCATTTCCATCAACCAAAGGCACATACTTATTTTCAATTTGATATGTCATACGGCATGACCTGTAGAGCGTTTACAAAATTTGGGAGTAAGTAAACTACCCCTTGCCGCTTCCCGATTATGCCCAAAATTGACGTAACTCTTCACCTCCATATACCGAAGGCTTATACTAAATTTCGTTTTAATATGTTATACGGTATGACTTGTAGAACGTTCACAAAATTTGGAGGGAAGGAAACTACTCCTTGCCCCCTCCCGATTATGCCCAAAAACTATACAGCTCTTCATCTCCATATACCAAAGACACAAACAAAATTTTTTTTTGATATGACCTGCACAAACTCCACAAAAATAGTGGCATACACATAGACATCATCGCAAAACTAGCCAAAATGGATTGAGGAGACCTCAAAACGTATAAATCCGTCGAAATCCCGTTCGCGATTGTTTAACCGACTTCAAAAAAAGAAGGAGGTTATCTATTCGTCTGAATGTTGCTTTTTTTATGTTTGTGCCCGCAGAACTGAATTTTTTAAAGTTTTTTGCGATTTTGACCTTGAAGATGAAGTTTTTTTGATTTTATATGTTAACAATTTTTGTTCTCTATGACAAGAGCTACAACTTTGCCTCAGAGAGTATATCAAAATTCCAAACGGTTTGCAAAATATGAGATTGAGTAAATGATCATTTTTTGCAAAAATGACATCGAGGCCCCACATCTTTGAGGGCCCATAAAAAAAAACCTTTGGGTAAAACCATTTTTAAACTAATAAATTTTAAACAAATGTAATAATTTATAGTTATATTTAATTTTTAGTCTATATGAACTGTACAAAAATAGATTATATAACAATACATACATAATTGGCCCTAAGGGCTTCCTTTGTATTGAAACAAATAAATAAATAAATAAATAAATAAATACTCTATAAGTAATAAAATTCTATAAGTAAAACTGGGAGACATGAGGTTTTTTTTTGGTCTTTTATGACGTAGTGGTGTCCGTATATGGTTATTTTGCCATGACTTAAAAAATTACACAGTGTGTAATCCAAGAGTGATTGTCGAAAAACCAATACACCCACAAAGAGTGACTGTTTGGTGCGCTTTATCGGGCCGTATTTTTTCCAAAATGAGTCCGTCAGGCTGTTACTGTGAATGGTATTCGCTATTGTGGAATGATAACGAACTTTTTATGGTCCGAATTGGAAGATATGGATGTGGACAATATGTGGTTTCTACAGGCCGGTGCCACTTGCCACACAGCTAACGAAACAATGGCTCTTTTGCGTGACAAATTCAATAGCGGTGTTATATAACGTGGTGGCGATGTCAATTTGCCGCCAAGATCATGTGATTTGACACCGTTGGACTTCTTTCTTTGGGGTTATTTGATAGAAAAGGTGTAAGTCGATAAGCCAGCAACAATTCAAGAGCTAAAGGATAAGATAATTCGGCACATTAACGGCATATAACCCCAGTTATGGGGTTCCATACATTATTAAATCATACCATTATTATCAAAATAAAAAGAAATGACAATAATTTCCTAAATAATTTATATTTTATTCAAAATCAACATCGGCCCCCTAAACTTTAACCACCCTTTATTACAGAGAACGAGTTCTTCCAATAGCACTGAATATTACCAAGAACTATCCTAAAATTAGAAAATAAGTATTAAGAAAAGCTAAAGGAAAAAGTATGCATCACATTTTATTAGAATAAAAAATAACAAAAAAAACCTCTTTTGTGGCACCTAAAAGTATACTTTATTTTTTTATATTTTATAAAAATTATTATAAGTTTTATTAATTTTATAAATCTTAAGAGAACAAGATATTTGTGCCAATACATCACCTTTCTAATCTCTTAAGCACGTATAGTAATTACCCTAATAACTCTTAACTTATTTTCTTTAACAACAACTTTGATCTCATCTCTCAAGCTAGACAATTGGCTTAATTTCTTTATGGCTTTGATGTCTGCCTGCCCCCCAGACGTATAAAGTTTATAAAGCAAACTTTTCTGCTACTATAAATAGGCAATTAGATAAATTAAATTCCATCAAAAGATTAAGCACTTAAAATTTTCTGGTTGTTGTTGTTGTTTCAGTTTGTTTTATATTAACAGAATGATTTAAAATCTCTGCTGCTAAATAACAATGACAGCAAAAAAAGTATCAAGAGTTGCAGCCCACATATTTAATTATCAAAATTGCAGCTATAATTCTAAATATTAAAGATTAGTTGTACATAAAAAAATGGAATAGGGGGTGTGTGCGAGAAGGGGAAGAGAAATTGAAAAGTGTTTTAACAGGAATTATAGGCACGATATGGCGTAGGTGACTTGCAAGCCATTTCTTTGGGCAAAAATTCTATCATTTCTATAACTTCGTGGTGGCTGTTTTATTTTGTTGGGGGATGATACCGAAGCAGACCACTATGAGTCCCTTTTCGACCCCCTTCGTTCCATAATAATTTTTGGTATCCGACTGTTAATTTACAAAAAACTTGCTTTCATTGAGTCTAGTGCTGTCACCAGCCTTTTACTCTCGCCTATAGTGATTCCAGACTGGAGACTGATACATCTCTACATTTAGAGTCTATGATAATTGCTAACATTTGCTTAAGGCTAAGGTCTTCACAGCATCTCCATTTAATATTTATTTTAGCGTATTTCCAGGCAAAGTCTGTAAGTAACGCCTTAGTTCGATTTTTAACTTGGCCAGATAATACTTGACAGTCCATGACCTGTAACTAACGCTGTTAACCATTTGTAGGCACCCAGATAATATCCAAGCTCCTTTTTGGTCTTCCTGCCAACTAGTAGTGAAAACTTCCAGAGTCTTTGGAGGGAATTGAACCCACAACCCCGGACTGATAGACTAGCAGATCATCTACTAGCCCAGCGAGTCAGCCCGTGGTGGCTCTAAATTATCATCGAAACGTTTGATAGAGTATTTCATTGTGTACTTTCGTCGAAACTTACTGGCTTTAGTGACGTTTAGCTCGTTATATTCATTTGGAGCTTTTTGGAATCGTTTTCTACGAGCTGTTATGTATGTGTCCCTATTTCTTATTTTTCTAAATGGCTTTCTTTATCAAAATGTCTAAATTTATAAGTAAAGCAGCATTCATGTAGAGTAATAGGCGGATTCTGAGGGAGCTTGTGGTCTAAGAGGCAAAACATGAACTTGCCTAATCGCCATGTTACAACTTGTGGTCCTACGAGCAATATAATGCTCGTAGGACCCAATGTTCTAAGCTTGAGCACGAATGTTAATTAACAAATTATGTTAAATCTGGAGTAGTGCGACCAAAAGAAACTTATAAAACAGAGGAAACGGGACTTGCTTAAAAAAGGAATACATCAATGCAAAAAAATTTCTGGTTTTTAACAGAATTTTTGTAATTGTTTTCGAATATTGAAATACAAAAGTTAAAATCTGCAAATTTTTTTGGGAGAAAAATTAAAATCGTATAAATTTTACTCCTCTAATTTCTCTCTCATACCACGTATGAACCTATTTTTTTTTTTTTTTTTAACTCAGTACTTCATTCATATCATTTGTGTAACGACTAATGAATAATACCAGTGTAAACGAAATATTCATACTACTGCGGTCTGGTCGTCGGAGTACACATTAGCTAAAGTGTAATTATTATTCGCCAACAAAAGCAACAAATTTTTGAAGACAAATACATAAATTTTAAAAAAATTTTATGCAACTTGATATAGTAGAATATATATCAGAATTATTTGGTTGTAAATCCATTTCCAAAAGCAAACATGTTGTCATCATCATTATTATCATTATTATCTATGGGGGAGATTTTCAATTAAATTAACCGAGATTTTTGTTCGTTTTGTTTTACTTAAAAGGGAGAGGATTGAGGATTTTTGTTTAAACAATAGAGAAATGAAAAATGATTAGCTTAAAATAAGGGGTTTTTCGATAAAAAGTTTTTTCAAATAAAACAAAATTGTATTTAATTTATTCCTGTAAAAGCACGTTCGATGCCATTATGTATGGAACTCGGATTCTTTTGCATGACCACCACGGGCACGCTTGCAGAAGTCCAGATGCTGAACCCAATTTTCGACGGGTTTCAAGCATAAATCGGCCGATACTGCTGCAATTTCACGTTCGATATTCGTACGAAGTTCATCAATCGTCGCTGGCTTTTTGGCATAGACCATACACTTGACGTAGCCCCACAGGAAATAGTCTAACGGCGTCAATCGCACGACCGAGGCGGCCAATCGATTGGACCATTTTGTGAGATAACACGTTTTTCAAACTTGGTTTTCAATAAATTGATTGTGACATTCGCTATGTGGCTTGTGTCACCGTCCTGTTGGAACCACATGTCCTCCAAGTCCATATCATCCAATTGGGGTCAAAAATATTCGGTTATCATTGAACGGTAGCGATTCCCATTCACAGTAACGTGCCGGTCTTGATCATAAACCGCACCAAACCGTAATTTTTTCGGGATGCAATGATGACTCATGGAGTATGTGTGGATTGCTGCCTGACCAATAACGCATATTTTTTTTTATTGACGAAGCCATTCAGCCAGAAATGAGCCACATCGCTGAAGATGATTTTTCGATGAAAATCCGAATAATTTTCAAGTTGTTGCTCAGCCCAATTAACGAACATGCGACGCTTCTGGTGGTCAAGCGGCTTCAGTTCTTGCGTCAATTTGATCTTGTAAGGATGTAAGACAAGATCTTTTCGCAAAATTCGCCACAACGACGTCACAGAGGTGCCCGAAGCTTGAGAACGACGTGTGAGAGACACATTTGGGCTTTCTTCAACTGAAGCCTCAGCGGCAGCAATATTCTCGACACTACGGGCACTTCTTTGTCTCACTGGCACGGGAACATTTTTTACTGTGCCCGCGGATTCAAGTTTTTCCACTAGACGCTTAATTGTTGATCTGCTAGGGCGATTATGACGACCATAAATTGGATGTAGCGCTCTTAACGTTGAGGCCACTGACTCTGAATTACGGTAGTAAATCTTTGACTCGTTGTTGGCTCGTATATCTTTCCATCATGAAACGGCAAACTTACTGAAGAGAAATGTCAAAACCGGGGCAAGAAATATTGCGTCGTCGTCTGCTGTCCCTGTCGCTCTACTGTTGTAGCATCCCTGTTGAAAAACCCTGTATATATTAAGTGATTTAAACTAAAAATAGTTAAGGACAGTATGTGTAAAAAGTATGCGTACAGCATTTGAAACTTTTATTTCTCTATGACTTACATAGGGTCCTTGTAATACCTTTTCTTTTGCTAAATGTATTTGAATTTCTTCTTTTTTAACTTCTGTTAAACTCTGTAATAATATTTAAGTATTTTTGTTTGTTGTTTTGGCTGCAGTAATTATGAAAATGACATTCACTTTTGCTAAAGTTTGTTAGGAAAATAAAATCCAAAAAACGGGGTTGTCTGCCATAAAAACATTTAAACAGTTTTTCTGTCTCTATAATTTGTTTCCCATTTTTTTTTTATTATTTCTATTGTCTGGCGTTTAGTAAAACAAATTAAAATGTCATAATTAATGATAAAAGTGAAAAGATAGCAAAGTTTCAAAGTCTCAAACTTAAAAAAAAATTATAAGAAGGGTTAAATGTTATTAAATAAATTAATATAAAATACAAAAAACTATGTTAATATAATCTTCTCTATATATATAATAAAATAACTCATTTCCAGCCAGACAGACGTCTGGCTGTCTGCTTTTCCTTTGCGTTCGCATCACGTAAAAACTACTGGATGGATTTTAACAAAATTTTGTAAGAAGGTACCTTAGCCTCCTGATTCCGATATAGGATAATTTTTTTCCGCAAAAATATTTTATTTCCAAGAGAAAGTGGAGAAAAAACAGTGAAATTAGGCAGCTATTTTAGTAAATACATAAACCGGATATGCATACTTTACTTTTTTTTTATAAAGTGAATACATAAACTGATATGCAGCAAGTTTAAGGCGGCACTAAAAACGTAAGGGTCTTTTTGGTGCGGATTGCTTTCAAAGCCACATTGAACAAAATATTGCAAGGAGGCTGATGAAGTGGCGGACACAGCTAGTAAAATAATAAATTTAAAATATAAGGGGTTTTTCAATAAGGGACGCTATAAAAGTAGAGCGACAGGGTCAGCAGACGACGCCATATTTCTTGCCGCTCTTTTGACATTTCTCTTCAGTAAGGTTTGCCATTTCATGATGGAAATATATACGAGCCAACAATTAGTCGAAGATTTACTACCGAAATTCGGAGTCAGTGGCCTCAACGTTAAGAGCGCTACGTCCAATTTATGGTCGTCCTAGCAGATCAACAATTGAGCGTCTAGTGGAAAAATTTGAATCCACAGGCACAGTACAAAATGTCCCTATGCCAGTGAGACAAAGAAGTGTCCGTAGTGTCTAGAATATTGCTGCCGCTGAGGCTTCCGCTGAATAAAGCCCAAATATGTCTCTCACACGTCGTTCTCAAGCGTTGGGCATCTCTGTGACGTCGTTGTGGCGAATTTTGCGAAAAGATCTTGACCTACATCCTTACAAGATCAAATTGACGCAAGAACTGAAGCCGCTTGACTACCAGAAGCGTCGTACGTTCGTGAATTGGGCGCTTTGTAGCGCTCTTATAGAAAAACCCTTTATTTAAAAACAATTTGTAATTAATGTTTCAGGCTTAAGTTCATTATTATTAGAAAAAGCTAAAGAAAAATTTGATACTTTCAAAATGTAAAGCATTTTCTGGATCCCCCAACAGCCTTCTTCAAGCTACAAGAAACTTTTATAGACAGATAGAATATGGGAAATTGTTTCTCATAGGTGGGGAGGGTGCTGCGAAATTATTTAATGTAAAATTAGTAATATTTTAGACAATAAAAACAACAATATTTGTCCAAACCCTTAAAGTATGCAACATATAGTAGGCCTAAACTCCTAAAGGTAGGCAATACTTATTAGTCCTAAAGGTATGCCTTGCTTTTTAATTTACTTAATAGATATTTTCAAATGTTATTTGGAAATCAAGCTTCAGTTCGTTTGTTTTCTCTCAAAGTTGAAAGAATATTAAATATCTTAATAAATATTTGTCAACCTGTTCCGAAACTCTTTTGAAGTTATTTAAAATTTTGCTCAATTAAAAATAATACCTATTTTTACTTGGTTGCCCTGGTAGGCTAGTAAGCAGTGTGCTAGTCTATCAGTGAACTAGTTGGGGGTTTAATGCTCATCAAAGAATTTTTAAAACATCAATACAACTTTGCGTTTGATGAATTATCTATCTGTACGTATAATAAAACTGTAACAGGACCATTTCTGTCTATGAAATATTTTTTGAAAATTTTATTAATCAAAATGGAATACAAAATGAAAATTTTTGGAATTTTTGTCTATCTGTACGTCTGTTTGTGTTCGCATCACGTAAAAGCGCCTAGATGAATTTTAATAAAATTTTTTTGAGGACTTACCTTAGTATCTTGGTTTAAATATAGGTTAGTTTTTTTCCACAAAAATATCTAAGTTCGAAGAGAAAATCGAGAAAAAGGAGACAAGAGTGCACAATTCTTTCGTTTTTAAGATACTGCAAACTAGACAGCAACTTTTTTTTTGGATAGTGGTATATCCTAAACACTATTTACAGAACTCTGCAATAATTTTAGAATTTTATATGTGAAGGCTTTGTTCCGGAGTAATTACCCAGGGATGGGTACCTCTTTATAAAGTATGTAAATACATAAAGCATAACTGAAGCCTTTTAAAAGAATCTTAAAATTTCGGTAGAAATCATTTTCAAAACAAAATCGAACAAAATATTGTCAAGACCCCTACGACGCACATAGGGCTATTTTGTCTGACATAGCCGCACATTAATTTTTTTAGCTTATATTGGCTCTAAAAATGTACTGAGTGCCCCTAAATTAATTAAACTTTGTCAGAAAAATCTCTTATGGTAATAGGCTGTTAAAGCTATAAAATAAGAAAATAAGAAATCGGATCAAGGAGAAAAAAGTTCCCCTTAGAAGAACTAATCCTACCTCTGAAAAACTATTTTTTTTAAGTTTTCCCATACTTTTGTTTAGCAAATTCAACTTTTAGAGCTAGAAAATGTTCAAAAACCTAAACTTGCACCCTGAATATTCTACAATGACATTTTTCGGCCCTCCCTCTTTTGTGGGCGGTGACATAAATTAATATTTGCAAAAATAATGCAATTATTAAAATAAATGGATTACATACGCCTTAATACCAAAAAAAAAAATTTTTAGGATTTTATTTGCAGGGGAAGGTACCCCTCCAATCACACCCCAATTTAATTTTTTTTGCTAATTTCCAAAAAATATTCATTTTTAAGCTTTTATGTTGAAGAGAAGAATATTAATAAAAGTAATTTTTGTAATTTATTACTTTATAGTATGTAATTTATCTGAGAATAATTAATTTATTCATAACTAGCTTCATCAGCGTCCTTATTTTGAATTACTTTGATAGTAATCCACTTTAAGACCCTTAATTTTATAGTGCTTCAGATATGGTTTATGTAATTACTTTATATAAAGGTACCCATCCCTGGGTAATTACTCGGAGACATAGGCTTTATATAAAAATCTAAAATTTTTATAAAATTATAAAATTATTGCAGAATACTGTAAATAGTGTTTTTAAGTATCCGCTGACAGAAATAAAAGTTGCTAGCAAGTTTGCGGTACAATTGAATCGGTAAAATTGAGTACCTTTACTCCCTCCCTCCCTCCCTCTTTCTGGGTAATGAAATATTTTTACGGGAAAGAAATATCCTATATTTGAAACAAGATCTTAAGGTACCTCGCCATAAAATTTTATTATAATTCATTCAGTAGTTTTTACGTAATGCGAACACAAACAGACAGAAAATCCCATTTTTAGTATACATATGTATAGATAATAACTTAGTAACAATAAATTTTATTTAAAATAATAACAATTTATTTATTTAAAATAACTTAAGAACCAAAAACATTTTATGACCGACAAAAAGGTTTCTTACTCGTATCTACCTGGGCAAGGAAAAACAGAAAAAAGGTATAAAAGTAGAGATCGTAAATTTTATAGTGATATATAACATTTTTCGGATCGCGATGGCCCTCACTCTCAAAAAACCTTTTACTTTTGATTTTTTTTTTACAAAAAAAAAAAAAAATTAAAAAAAATCCTTAATTTCGAAAGAAATTTTTTATCATAAAAATTTATAATAAAATTTTAAAAAATTTTTTTTTAAAAATTACTATTAGGCAAAATACCCCTCTGTGCGACGTGGTGAAGACAGTTGGTGTTTGAATATAATTCGCCTTTGTATTATAACATTTAATAATCTATACATATAATAAAATACATATAATAAAATATGCAGTAACTCATTTCCGTATGCCTGTCTGCTTTTGATTTGTGTTCGCATCACGTAAAAACTACTTGAGGGATTTTAACAAGATTTTGTGAGGAGGTACCTTAGCATCCTGGTTCCATTATAGGATACTTTTTTTCCGCAAAAATATCTTATATCCAAAAGGAAGTGGAGAAAAAGCAGTGAAAAACGCAATTTCCGGTTCTAAGGTGCATAAATTTTTGGTTTAAAACTGGGGTATTACCAACACACCTTTATATTTTTGAAAGTGGGATATTTTAAAAACTATTGCGCAACATTAGGCGCCAATTGAAGAAAATTTGTATTTGATTTGTATTTTCATTTTGTGGAATTACATTGGTATTAAAATATCTAAATTATTTGCAATAATTTTTAGAATTTTTTATAAATTTTGCAATTACATCTAGGGATGGGTACCTTTATATAAAGAAAATACATAAAAATATATAAAGAAAATACAACTGAAGCACTATAAAAGTAAGAGTCTTACAATTGTTGTCGAATACTGACTTTAAATAAATAAATTTCTTTGATCTTATATTTCTAACAGCCCTAAAAGTATGCTTTTAATTTCCCTAAAATATATTTATCAAGTTATTTCTGATTACTTTCATTTTTGAATTTATTTGAAAATATTTTGTAATTAAAATAAGTTATATTTATTTAACTCTACCTTCATCTGAAATTTCTCGAAGGTTGAACAATTTTTTTCTCTTCGCCGTTAAATACAATGCAAGTATTGATTACTTTTTTGTTAAGTATCTCTATGTCTCTTTACGTTGGTTTTATTTTACCCAAACATTCTCATCATATAAAATTCCTTGGCCTCCTTTAAGGCTGCCGTTTTTTTTTTCTTTTTATTTCAAGTTACCATAACGGTTGCACGCTTTTTTTTGTTGGCATTTTTTATGTTCCAAATTTGTTAAATTTGCCATGTTAGCAAGTGATTATCCCTCTTAAGTTTTTGTTTTATTCTTTGTTATTTAATGCTTTAACATTTTTACATGAGAAACTAATAATAAAAAGAAAGAAAAATATATGACAACCAGTGCCTCTTATAACAGCAACAGCTTGTATTTGCTTTCGTTATCCTTTTTTGTAAATTTTGTTGGTCTTATTTCGTGGCAGGGGCATATTGAATTTCTGCAAAATACTCGTACCTACAACAAGTTGTATACAAAATTTTCTAACATATAATTTCTAAAGAGCCAACAAACTAGTTTTTATTGTTTAAAATAAAAAGTACTTGTTTAGAACCTGAAACTAAAAAAAATTAAGAGCACAAGAGCATTACAAACTGAGAAATTGCCTTGTTGCTGCTCTACAAATGGCAGGAAAGCAGTACATATGAGTATATGTTTGATTTGATAATGGTCTTGTAGCATAACTTAAACAAACTAAACAAATTATATGCAAACTTACTCTAGTATAAGATTGTTGTTGTTGTTTTTTAACTTGGTATAAGAGTCAAATTTGGGTTAAATCAGACTCTACACTCAGTTAAAAAAGTAAGTTGTCTGTTTAGTATAGTTTACGTAATACCTAGTACTCTAGTATAAGAGTGGACTATCAATGTTATGTATAATGGTAGACTCTAGTGCAGTCTCCTATTGTATATATACATATATAGAAGATGTATAAGAGTAAACTTTCCACTAAGAGTAAAAATGGACTTCAATGAATTGTCAGCTAGTCTGAGAGTCTGTATACTCTAGTATTAGAGTTGACTGTCCTTCTAGTATAAGAGTAGTTTCTTTGCTCTACTACAGTCTACTACTTTATTTAAACAATAGACTTGTAAAAGAGCAAACTAAAGGGTGGTTAAATTTTTAGGGGCCGATGTGGATTTTAAATAAATTATTATGGAAATTTTTGTCTTTTCTTTTTATTTTGATAATATTGATATGGTACAATTATATATGGAACAAAATATCGGCCAAATGGCCACACCTCCATCTGATGCTCGAAATTTCCGATGACGCGGAGGCATAATTGAGGTTCTATGCCGTTAATGTGCCGAATTATCTCATCCTTAAGCTCTTGAATTGTTGATGGCTTATCGACGTACACCTTTAATTTGAAATCATATGATCTTGACCTCGAATTGACATCGCCACCACGTTAGATAACACGCCCATTGAATTTTTCGCGCAAAAGAGCCATAGTTACGTTAGCTGTGTGGCAAGTGGCACCGTCCTGTTGAAACCATATTTCGTCCACATTTATATCTTCCAATGCGGGCCATAAAAAGTTCACAGTATCTGCCTGACCGGCCTCATTTTGGAAAAAAAATTCGGCCCGGTAATGTCGCCAGCCCATAAACAGCACCAAACAGTCACTCTTTGTGGGTGCATTGGTTTTTCGACATAATGTCTACTAATAGAACTGGTTTAATAAGAGTGGAGCATCAATGTAGTATAACAGTAGGCTCAACAGTGTTCAATCTATGAAAGTAATCTCAAATGAGATTCTCCGATAATATAAAAATAAGCAGTGGTATAATAGTAAACTATTTACTCTTGTAAGAAACAAGATTCTTTACTCCAGTATAAGAGTAGACTATAAATAGAAGGGTAAACAACAAATCAACTCTTGCTTAAGAGTAGACCATTAATTTTTGCTTAAGAGTACACCTGTCAATAATAAAATAATGGACTATCGATCTCCTCTTATAATATAGTAGACTTTCGATAGAATTTACCTGCCAACTCTTGCTTAAAAGCAGTTTTATGAAAGAGTAAATCTGTCACCTCTTTCTAAATGGTGATATCTCTATTGTATAAAAGGGAACCTCTCTCTTATTAAATAATAAAAAAAACTCTATACTTTTGTGCAAAAGAAAAGTGAATCTTAAGTATAAGAATAGACTTTCGTACTCCAGAATGAAATTAGGTCAATCTCACACAGTATACGAGTGACACTTTTTGAAACTAGAAGTGTAGGCTTTGTGAAACTATTTCTACTTTCTAAATTTAATATTTAGTTGACTTGTTGTTGTTGACATGATAAACTCTAGAAGAAAGGACCTTTCTGCGCTATCAGTAGTGTAAAATATAAGATATTACATGTCTACATTAGTATAAGAGTAGACCTATAAAGTCTGCAATATGCTCCGAAAACACTTGATTCTCTACCTAATGCACTTTTCTGCTCTTGTTTACTATATCTAGCAATACTTTATCTATCCCTTCACTTCCCTGCTTTCATTAGTAAAAAATTAGCAATCAAAAAGAAACATTTTTCTCTAGTATAAGAGAAAATTTGTACACGATTATTTAACGTAAAACCATATTTTTTTTATTAATTACATCTATCTATGATAATATATTATTATACATATGATAAAAATAATACCTAGTATAAGAGATATATAGTATAAGAGATATGTGTATTTTATTCGTAGTATCAGGAAATACTCGTTTGATGTTAAATAAGGGTGCCTGTACAAGGCCTAAACAATATTAATTATTTTATTCTCAGTATAAGCGAACATAGATATAGTCAGATCTATAATACCCATAGCTTGAATGTAGCACACTTTTCAAATTACATAACCACCGCCATTTGAGTTTTATGTGCTGACATGAAAATACCAGCATGATGATGGAAATGATACAATAGAGAGTAGTATACTTTTTATATAAACTATAATTTCCTTTTTTTGGCAACACATCTTCATTGTCTTGTAGTTCGAAGGACATAAAATGTTTTTTTTTTCATTTCATCTCTAAACAGGATGTTCTTAATTCAACTGAAGCGTAATAAAAAATTTCTTATGTTAATGTTATTGTTATTGTCACATAATAAACAGTTATGAGATTTAATACTTAATTGTCGGTATAACAAAGAGGACATATTCAACATATTTTAAGGGCGTGAAAACATTCTTGGAAATAGTAATAAGTCGTGTCGTTTGAGGATATGAACTGATTTTACTAATGGTTTATATTAAGTTTTATATTAGATTTAGGTTTTAATCAGATTTTATTGTAAAACTTTTAAATTTACTTTAATTGAAATAGAAAAAAAATTTTAAACTATAAGTTTATTTTTCAAATAAAGTATTTTTTTTATAAATAGTAGTTATTTATAAAAAAACATTAGACATAAAAATGAACTGGCTAGTAAAGTATAAGAGAAAACTGTATTTTATAACATAAAAGTCGAATTTCTTTAATAGTATAAGAGATACTTTATTATGAAATAGTAAATAAGTAAAAGTGTACCGGCCTTCTATATTTGATCACAGTCTGCAATAGCATATTTAGGTCCATTATTATAATTTGCCAATAGCTAAAGTTAGGATTTTATAGGAGTGATAAAACACTCGTTACTATGACTTGCTTTTAAAGGTTATTTTTAGCATATTTAAAAAACCTCTTATATCTCCGATAATATCTTAACTTTAGCTATTGGCAAGTTATAATAATGGGCCTTCGAAGTTTCTAGCGTTACTAATATTTTTTAAAGAAATATATTTACTCGAACCTACCAAAATAAGGTATGCCCTACTTTCCTACTTAACGGAAAACATCTACCAAATCTACTCTATTATAAGAGAAGGCAGTTTACAATCTACAATACTGTCTTCTATTAGTATACGAGCAAGTAGAAAACTGTCTACTATAGTATAAGATAAAACTGTCTACTATAGTATAAGTAATATACCAGAAACCCATGTTATACAAGTCGATTTTCTCCTCAGGTATAATAATAATATGGGTTTTTGAAGTATAGAGTATCTAGCTGAATAGTCTAGTATAACAATAGAACTAATTACTTTATCATAAATGAATGAGAGAGATAAGAATATAAGATAGAACTACCTTTTATATAAAAAAAAGTTATATACTGTTTACTCCAGTATAAGTACATTGTGTACTTTTAGTATAAGAGAATACTATCTAATCTAGTATTTGAGAAAAATGTCTACTCTAGTCTACGATAAAATTATACTATATATGTATAAGAGAGAACTGTCTACTGTAAGTATAACAGAAGGTTATCTACAGTAATTAAGAGGAAAACATTTTATTGTATTTCAGCTCAAATGTTCCCAGAGTTATAATAATAAATTGCCTTTTTAAATATAAGAAGTGTAGAGTGTATCTAGTTTAATAGTAGAGTATAACAGTAGAATGTATTACTTTATCCTAAATGGATGAGAGAGATACGAGTATAAGAGAGAACACCCTTAAATAGAAAAATAGTAGCTACTGTCTACTCTAGTATACGACAAACTGGTACTATATATAAGAGAGACAACAGCTACTATCTACTCTAGTTTAATACAAGTCTAGATACAGTAATAAAGAGATAATCATGTTATGTATGCCAGTCGAATGTGCTCTGAGTTATAATAGATTGACTTTTCAAGTATAAAGAATTGCCTTTTTGTGGATATATTAAGTTTGTGGCAAAACAAAGGGACTTTTTTTGTGAAAAAAAAATGAATTTTTGGTAAAAAAAAAGTTAGTTTTTGCCATAAAAGTGACTCTTAATAATAGATTGACGTTTCAGGTATCAAACGAGTTCCGAGCATCTAGCTAATTAGTCTAGCATAATTGTAGAGTCTATTACTATATCATAAATGCATAAGATATTTAGTAGTATAAGAGAAAACTGCCTTTTCTAGAAAAGAAGTATCTACTGTCTACTCTAAAGAAGAATGTCTTTTTAAGTAAAAGAGTAAAAAAGTATCTAACTGACTATTCTAGTATAACCGTAGAATCTGTTACTATATCATTAAAACATGATATATTATATATAAGAGACAACTGTCTTTTATAGAAAAGAAATATCTACTGTCTAATCTCCTATAAGAGATGACGGTTTACTTTGGTATACTGTTCACTTTGGTATAATAGAAGACTATCTACTTTAATATAAGAAACTATCACAACATATTATATTCTAGGATAACAATAGAATCTGTCTTTTATAGAAAAGAGGTATCTACTGTCTTCTCTAGTATAAGATAAGATTATCTACTTTAATATAATAAACTATCATATTATAACAGAATGCCTTTTTAAGTGTAAGAGTATCTAGCTGACTATTCTAGTATAACAATAGAATCTGTCTTTTATAGAAAAGAAGTATGTACTGTCTACTCTAGTATAAGAGAAGACTGTTTACTTTAGTATACTGTCCAATTTAGTATAAGAGAATAAACTATGATTTAATACTATCACTTGATACAAGTGAAATGTCTCCTCAGGTATTATAATAGAATGCGTTTTTAAGTATAAGAGTATATAGCTGAAAAATCTGGTATAACAGTAGAATATAACACTATATCATAAATAAATATATAAGAGAGAACAGATTTTTATAGAAAAGAAGTTTATACTTTCTACTCTAGTATAAGAGATGAATGTTTACTGTAGTATTTTCTTGGTATAAGAGAGTGAAATGTATTATAATAGAAATCAGTTTTAAGTATAAGAGTATTTAGCTGAGTATAAGAGTATCTAGCTGAGTATAAGAGTATCTAGCCTATTTGGAATTCTATTGTATAAAAATATTTGTTATATTTTTTTATCCGCTTTTTATATTGATTTAAAAATGTCATTAATATAATATACTTTTTTGTTGGAAACACTAAAACATGAAAAAGTCATAATTAATTTGAAAAAATATATTGTTAAAACATATATGTAACATGTAAACATGACATGTAAAACAAACAATTGCATATTAAAATATCAACATGTTTCTTCATTGTTAAAGGGGGCTCGCAAAAACAGTGTTTATTTTTAAAGCTGTGTTAAACTGATTTTTTTAATATTGAAATATTTTTATAAGAAATCATAGGCCAATTCGAATAAATAAGTCATGAATTTATACCGCACAGTCTATAAGATTGATCTCGTATCCACTATGAAATTTACATCTTGGGTTTAAAGATCTTCAGTTATTCTTTTTGAAAGACCCTGTTTTTTACAAATGACCCTGCATATTTGCCTTTTTTCATTTATTTTTATTTTTATCTAAAAAATGCAAATCATAAAATTTATTTCTAATATTTTTTACATATTTTTCGTTATCTTTCAACTCGTAACACACATACAATAGACTTGATGAAATTTGTAATAAAAACAAAGACGAGATGAGATTGTTGTTTAGATATGCATACAAAAGATATTTTTTTTTTGTTTTTGTAATATAAAAATGATATAATACTCGTAGTACTACATACATATAAATCTAATAGTTTTTCTTTTTTTTTCTTTACTGTTTTCTATTGTGTTGCTATTCGTGGTTATTTGTCTTCTCTGACAGTTGCTCTAATGATTAAAATATCGACCAGTAAACCGCGGGGAAATACATTTTATAATAGATGGTTTAGTCTAGAATATTTGATGATGGGTTTTGTATATAATGAATTTTTGTATGTGTTCTTTTATTTTTTTTATTTTCAGTCTTTGGGTTTAAAAATGACATTGTCATAGAAAATGTAGAAAAAAAAAACAAAGAAAAAGAACTTGAATAAATTTTAAAACAGCCTGGACAAATTAATGAAAGGTTGTTAAAACCTACTTTTAGATAAAAATAAAGATAAATGTTAAAGAAACCAGTGACTTTTACAAGAAGAGGCAACTTTTTTTTTTAGGTGATAATTTCATCACCAAAAAGTGATGAAACTATCACTTTTTGGCGGAAAAGATATTTTTTTGGTGACTAAGACGCAAAGTTGCGTGCTGTTTTTGATAAAAAGCAGGATTTTTCTGTAAAAGGAATTATGGTGTACAGAAAAATTTACTTTTGGGCAAAAAGGAAATTTGTAGTGAAAAAGAAGTTTTTTGGTGGAAAGGTATTTTTTTGTGAAAAAGGGTAAAAGTTTTAATTTTTCGGTGCACATAGAGTGGCTTCCTGTAAAGTAAGAGTGACTTTTTAGAAAGAAAATGGGAATTATGCCTAAAAACTTACACTTTTTAAGAAAAAAAAAGTGATTTTTATGTGAAAAAAAAAAAAATAGTTTTAGGCGAAAAAATCAATGACTGACCTTTGAGGAAAAAACTTGACTTTTTTGAAAAAAAATAATTTTGGGTTAAAAAGTGATTTTTTTGTGAAAAAAGTCAGTTTGTGGCAACAAAAAAGACACTTTTTTGAAAAAGAACTTTTGGTTATAAAGTGATTTTTTGTGAAAACAAATCATTTTTTGGCGAAAGCAGCGATTTTTTTTAAAGTTAGTTTGGAAAAAAAGTATACTTTGTGTAAAAAAAGTCAGTTTTGAGCGAAGGAAGTGTCACCGTTTTGTTAGTTTTTTGCGAAGGAAGTTAATTGAAGGAAAAGGAAGTTAATTTTATGTGAAAAGTCAGTTTTTGACGAAAATTACTTATATTGTAAAAAAAATTATTAAAAAAATTACTTTTGGTTAAAAAGTGACTTTTTGGTGAAAAAATTTAGTTTTGGCGAAAAAAGGAAAATTCGGTTTTTGGCGAAAAAGTGAGTTTTTTGTGTAAAAAAGTTGGTTTTTGGCGAAAACGTGATTTATCGTAAAAAATATTAGTTTTTGGTGAAATGAAAGTTTAATATAAAAAGTACTTTTTTTTGTAAAGTGACTTTTAACAGAAAAAGGAATACTTCGAGGAAAGAAATAGTGACTTTTTTTGTAAAAACGGTCGGTTTGGCGAAAAAAGTGACCTTTTTGTTAGTTTTTCGCGAAAGAAGTGAATTTTATGTGAAAAAGTCAGTTCATGGCAAAAAAAAGTGACTTTAAAAAAAAAAAAAACAGTTTTTGACCAAAAAGTGTTTTATTATAAAATGGCTTTAGACTTTTTTGTGAAAAAAATTAAATTTTTGGCTAAAAATTGGCATTATGGTGAACAAATTTAGTTTTTGGCGAAAAAAGCAAATTTAGGTTTTTAGCGAGTCACTTCCCTTCGCCCAAACCTGACTTTTTTCACAAAAAAGGTTATTTTTTCGCCAATGTGATTTTTTATTCCTTTTTTGCCAAAAAATATTAGTTTTTGGTGAAATGAAAGTTTGATATAAAAAGTACTTTTTTTTAAAGTGACAACAGAAAAAGGAATAAAAAAGTCACTTTGGCGAAATAATTACCTTTTTTTTTGTGAAAAAAGTCAGTTTGGGGCGAAGTGACTATTCTTAGTTTTTCGCGAACGAAGTGAATTTTATGTGTAAAGGTAAGCTTTTGGACTTTTTTTTGTGAAAAAAAAACATTTTTATTTGGGAAAAAAAGGACTTTATTAAAAAAAATACTTTTTGATAAAAAAGGGACTTTTTTGAGCAAAAAATAAAATTTTTGGCTAAAAAATGACATTTTGGTGAAAAAATTTAGTTTTTGGCGAAAAAAGCAAAATTAGGTTTTTGCTGAAGAAGTGCGGTTTTTGTGAAAAAAAAAGTAGATTTTTGGCGAAAACGTAGTTTTTTGAAAAAAATATTATTTTTTGGTGAAAAGAATTTGTGATTTTAAAATGACCTTTTCGTAAAAGTGACTTTTAACAGAAAAAGCAATAATTGGAGAAAAAAGCAATTGTGTTTTTTTTTTAGTGAAATAATTTAGTTCTAAAATGTCGTTTTTAGTAGAGAGATAATTTTCAATGTAAAGACTGTTCACTGAAAATAGGTATTTTTTTGTAAACAATAAATAACATTTTGCAAATGGCTTTGTGAAAAAAAGGACTGCTTGCAAAACAAAAAATTTTACCTTTTGACTTATTGGTGAAATTGCGATTTTTTTTAACAATAACTTCTTAATGAAACAATTGACTTATTGCTGAAACATGTGAGTTTTTAGTCAAAACTTTGAAATTTTAGTGAATGCTTTGCCGAGAAAACCATTTTGGAAAATAGACGATTTTATTACTAAATTTTTTTTTTTTTTTTTAAATATATTTTTGGGCGAAAAAATGAAAATTTTTTTTACAGAAAAAAAAATGATTATCTGGTGACTTATTGGTAAAAAAAATGTATTTTTTGCGAAAAAGTGAATTTTTTTGTTCAAAGATAAGTGTAAAGGCACTCTTTATTGAAAAATTTGAATTCTTAGAAAAAATTCAAATTTTTGCAACTCACTCTTTCTTTGGCTAAAAAATTATTTTGGCAAAGAGTGAGATTTTGGTGAAAATCAGACTTTCTGGCGATTTTTTTTTAAAATATGATGTTTTGGTGAAAGGGCGACTATTATTATTTGATATTAAAAAAAATCTAAAAAAATAATTATTTTTCTTCTGGAAAAGATTAAAAAAATGCGCGAAAAAAGATTTCAATATTTTAAATATCTGCCATTTTTTTATAGCAAGTTTACAGATTTTTTTACATTTTAAGTTTTTATACAGATAAAGATGTAGTCGTCGAGATGTTATATTTGCAAATGTCTCTACAATAAACAAACAAAAAAAAAAAAATCAACTAAATATAAGTTTGTGCAAAAATTATTTGTATATTGTTTAGTTTCAAAAGCCAAGTAGAGCAGTTTTTACGTTGTTTATCTCATTCACATTGTACGTTTAGGTCGAATTGCCCTGCCCCTCTAGTTTGCCATCTTGTCAAAAGAAAACGGTTCATTGTGCTGGCATAAAATCAATAAATTGTTTATTAAACATTTTCTGTTTAAACTTTTAGTATAATTTTTTTTGTGGTTTAAACTCTGTTGTTTTTATCTGAATGAAAAAAAAACAAGAAAATGTACTTAAAAACTAGACCAATTTATAAACATTCAAAAGTCATCTTTTTTTTTTAATAAAAAGTTACTTTTTCACTAAAAATTACTTTTTCACTAAAAAATGACTTTTCCACTGAATAGTTACTTTTTTTACTAAATAGTTACTTTTTCGCTAAAAAAAAGTTACTTTATCACTAAAGATATATTTTTTCACTAAGAAAAACTTTTTTACTAAATAGTTACTTTTTCACTAAAAAGTTACTTTATCACTAAAGAGATATTTTTTCACTAAAAATAACTTTTTCACTAAAAAGTGTTTAAACTAAAAATTTACTTTATCACTAAAGAGATATTTTTTCACTAAAAAGTTACATTTTCACTAAAAATAAACTTTATCACTAAAGATATATTTTTTCACTAAAAAAATATTTTATCAGTTACATGTACAAAAAGTTACATTTTCACTAAAAATAAACTTTATCACTAAAGATATTTTTTTTCACTAAAAAAATATTTTATCACTAAAGAGATATTTTTTCACTAAAAATAACTTTTTCACTAAATAGTTACTTTTTCACTAAAAAGTTACTTTATCACTAAAGAGATATTTTTTCACTAAAAATAACTTTTTCACTAAAAAGTGTTTAAACTAAAAATTTACTTTATCACTTAAGAGATATTTTTACACTAAAAAGTTACATTTTCACTAAAAATAAACTTTATCACTAAAGATATATTTTTTCACTAAAAAAATATTTTATCACTAAAGAGATATTTTTTCACTAAAAATAACTTTTTCACTAAATAGTTACTTTTTCACTAAAAAGTTACTTTATCACTAAAGAGATATTTTTTCACTAAAAATAACTTTTTCACTAAAAAGTGTTTAAACTAAAAATTTACTTTATCACTAAAGAGATATTTTTTCACTAAAAAGTTACATTTTCACTAAAAATAAACTTTATCACTAAAGATATATTTTTTCACTAAAAAAATATTTTATCACTAAAGAGATATTTTATCACTAAAAATAACTTTTTCACTAAATAGTTACTTTTTCACTAAAAAGTTACTTTATCACTAAAGATATATTTTTTCACTAAGAATAACTTTTTCACTAAAAAGTGTTTAAACTAAAAATTTACTTTATCACTAAAGAGATATTTTTTCACTAAATAGTTACTTTTTTACTAAAAAGTTACTTTATCACTAAAGAGATACTTTTACACTAAAAATAACTATTTCACTAAATAGTTACTTTTACAATAAAAAGTTACTTTAAAACTAAAGAGATATTTTTTCACTAAAAATACCTTTTTCACTAAAAAGTTACTTTTTTACTAACAATACGTTTTCACTAAAAAATTATTTTTTCACTAAGAAGTTACATTTTGACTAAAATATTAGTTTTTTACTAAAAAATAATTTTTTTTACTAAAAAATAATTTTTTTACTAAAAAGTTACTTTATCACTAAAAAGTTACATTTTCACAGAAAAAAAAAATACTTTTCTACTGAAGTTACTTTTTTACTAAATAGTTACTTTTTCACTAAAATGTTATTTTATCACTAAAGAGATATTTTTTCACTAAAAAAGTTACTTTTTCACTAAAAAGTTACTTTTTCACTAAAAAAAAAGTTTTCACCAAAAAATTATTTTTTCTCTAAGAAGTTACATTTTGATTAAAAAAATAGTTTTTTTACTAAAAAAAAAACTTTTTTACTCAAAAGTTACTTTATCACTAAAAAGTTACTTTTTCACTAAAAACAAGTTTTTCACTTAAAAATTACTTTTTCACAAAAAAAGGTACTTTTTTACTAAAAATAAAGCTGACTTTTTCCCAAAAAAATTACTAAAAAGTAACTTTTCCACTAAAAATTAACTTTTTCACTAAAAACTATCTTTTTCATTAAAAAGTAACTTTTTTAGTAAAAAGTAGCTTTTTGATTGGAAAGTTACTTTTTAACTAAAAAAAATTTACTCTTTCCCTAACAAGATGCTTTTTCACTAAAAGGTTTCTTTAAAAAGTTACTGTTTCAGAAAAAATTTTACCTTTTCACTAAAAAAATACTTCTACCCTAAAAATATACCTTTTCACGAAAAAATTACTTTTTCACTAAAAGAAACTTTATCATAAAAAGTTACTTTTTCACAAAAAAAAAAAAGGGCAAAGGGTAGTTTACTTACTCCCAAATGTTGTCACCGCTCTACAGGTCATGCCATATGACATATCAAAATGAAATTCAGTATGTGCCTTGGGTTTATGGAGATGAAGAGCTGTTGGGAATAATCGGGAAGGGGCAAGGGTTAGTTTATTTAACACCCCAAACTGAAAATAATTCATTTTTCGATTCGAATATACTTTGAAATTATATTCTTTATGTAATATATCCATAAAAAAATCTGTTTCCATTGGGTATGGTAAAGTTAAGTGTAGGTGACTCCAGTTTTTTTTTTCTTTTTTTTTTTTCGAAAAATCCCCTTTTCACCAAGAACTCACTATCAAGCAGCAAGGATTTATTTTTGCGCAAATAGTTTTATTACTGAAAGTCAATTCTTTTAACAAACTTTCACTTAAAAAAAGGCGTTTTTATTTAGACTTAAGTGACTATATAACAGATCGAAGATGACCATCTAAAAGAGCAAAAAACCTTTAAGCTGGATCTACAAATATGATAACAATTAATATCACAACTTATTTCTTGTGGCCTTTTTTGAAGTCATATTTTTTTTTTTTGCAAGTGTTTAGTTTCTTTAAGTGGTCGTAATAGGATTTCTTGTTTGCTGTTATTTTTCTATTGTTTTTAATATATAATTATTGCATTTACAGTCATTATTTGTGGTATTTAGTTTCATTTCGTTATAAACGTACATTGACACTTCCTATTACGAACACCTAAAGGGCAATTACAAGCTAAAAGTCATGTTTAGGTTAGTTCGAAAATGTGCGATAGACTTAAGGAAGCAATAAATTTATAAAATATTTCAAATATTTAAATTTGTATTTTTTAGCGGGTCTTAGACCACAAAAACAGTTGAATGTTTTTGTTTTATACAAAATTGTGTAGAAGAAAATTGACATTCGATAAGTTTATTTTTAAAGAATAAAAAAATATTTTTTTTATCAGAAGTTGGATTTGAATCGAAGTAACAGAGAGAGAGATAGAGAGCCAGAAGACTCGATAAACACTATGATGACACAAGAAAAAAAAATATATATCCATGAACAAACTATTTAAAAAAAAAAATGTTGATATTAAATAAATTACATAAAATTTATTAAAACCAAAATTCTCATTTAGAATTCATCTTGACTATATTTTTTAGGATGTAATAAATATATTAATTAAAATATAACAATTAAATTAATTTATAAATAACAGATTTCGTTGCAAAAAGAATTTGTCAGAAGTGGGATTCGAACCCACGCCCTCAGAGAGGACCAGAACGCTCATGCACTTTGTTCAAACAAAGCAAGCTATTACACTTGAGTCTGGCGCCTTAGACCGCTCGGCCATCCTGACAGTTGCCATATAAATGCAAATATTTCCATATAATATTCGAACTAAATATTAAAACTTAAGTAAAATAATGCTGAATAAATATATTAATTAAAATGATAAAAAATAGAAAATAGAAAAGATGGTAGTATCTTTGAATAAATAAAATTTTATTAGAATAAAATAAAGTGGTTACGTAAAATTGAGATCAATCTTCAGCAGATTTTTGCTGCAATTAAATTCTTGTCACAAGTTAAATTTAAACCAATGATCTTTGAGAAGACCACAATATTGAACGAACTGATTAAATAATAAAAAAGAAAATGTCTAATACTAAACAAATTAAAAAAAATAAATATTTCTTAGGAATTACGTCTTGACTATAATTGTATAATATTACATAAACATTGTATAATATTACATAAACATATTAAACATATTAATTTAAATATAAAAATTAATTAAATAAAAATATTTAAAAAAAATCTTGTCAGTAGTGGGATATAAACCCGCGCCCTCAAATAAATTTAACTAAAAATTAAAAACAACCTTAATTATAAATTATATATCAACTTGAATTTCCAAAAAAAAAAAGTTCTTGTCAGAAGTGGGATTCGAACCCACGCCCTCAGAGAGGATCAGAACGCCTACACACTTTGTTCGAACGAAGCTAGTTATTACACTAATTTAAATATGTATAATAACTAATTAAATAAAAATATAAAAATAAATCTTGCAAGAAGTGGGATACGAACCCGCACCCACAAATAAATTTAACTAAAATCAACCTTAATTATAAATTATATACCAATTTAAATTTCCAAAAATATCTTGTTAGAAGTGGGATTCGAATGCACACCCTCAAATAAATTTTACTTAAAATTAAAGACTCTACTTCTAAATTATATATCAATTTAAATTTCAAATAAAAAATCTTTATGAATAAATATAATAATTATTATAAATAAAATAATTAAATAAAAAAATTTTTCAGAACTGGGATTCGAACCCACGCCCTCAATTATATTTTAATAAAAATTAAAAACAACCTTAATTATAAATTATATATCAAGTTTAATTTCCAAAAAAAAGTACTTGTCAGAAATGGGATTCGAACCCACGCCCTCAAATAAATGTTACTAAAAATTTAAGACCCTATTTATAAATTATATATCAATTTAAATTTCAAATAAAAATTGTTGATGAAATAACTAATTTATTATAAATATAATAATAAAATGGAATTATCGGTCCAAAAAAAATATTTTCAGAAGTGGGATTCCAACCCACGCCCTCAAATATATTTTAATAAAAATTAAAACCACCTTAATTATAAATTAAATTTCCCCAAAAAAAATCTTGTCAGAAGTGGGATTCGAACCCACGCCCTCAGAGAGGACCAGAACGCTCATACACACTTTGTTCGAACAAAGCAAGTTATTACACTTGAGTCTGGCGCCTTAGACCGCTCGGCCATCCTGACATATAAAATTGTGGTATAATATTGCAATGGAATCTATAATACCTACATACATTTATAAAAATGGGAAAAAAGTTAATTAAAATTTTAATTTAATTTAACATTTTAATGTTAATTATTTTATAAGTATTTCTGAAGAAATAAAATTTACTAAGAACATCATTATAGTTTTTTTTTTAAGAAATCTTATAAATATCAAATACTAGCTGCCCCAACACACGTTGTGTGCGCCCTAATAAATTTTTGTTTTAAGCCTCTTACGTATTTACTTTATATAAAGGTACCCATGCCTGGATAAAATTCTAAAATTTATATAAAATTCTAAAACTTATTATAAGGCTTTGTAAAAGACAGACAGGAAACGAGTTACACATTACAAAACAGCGCCATCTGTTGCGCAACATTGCTTAAAATATACTGCTTTCAAAAATAAGAGATGCCTTAAAGTATGCAATACTTTTAACTCGGTAAAAAAATCGGCGTACATTCACTGCGCTCTCTTCACTTTATATTGAAAATAAAATATAAAGATAAAAAACTATCCTATATTGGAATAGGGATACTAAGGTACCTCCTCACAAAATTTTGTTCAAATCCATCCAGTAGTTTTTAAGTGATGCGAACACGAAGCTTATACAAAACCATTTTTTCTTTGTCAGAAGTGGCATTTGAAATGAATGAATATTTATTTAACTTCTTAAAACGGTGTTCCATTTTTCCTAGCCGCGCTAATCGCATGAAGAGTTTAACATTTAATGGGCACAAATTTTATAATTGTATCATTCATTTTATTTAAGTTTTATTTTTTTCGATTTTGTTTTTATAAGTTTTCGTTTTTCTAACTCTAATTACACTACTTCACAAAATTTCAACAAAGTCGTGACCAAATGAATCTGACACTTGATCTGTATGTAAAATTGCTCACTGAATCCGAATATGAAATCAAAATGGTCAAAAGTAGAACAGTTTTCGAGATATTGCGTAATAACCGTTTTTTGCGTTTTCTAAAAAGGTTATGTCACTATAGTGAACATACCTTCAAAACAGCTTGGCGGATTTTGAAAGTCTTTTTTGCCGTTGAAAGACAATAAAATTATCAAAACAATCACGGAACGCTTGCAAAAATTGATTAAGAATTTAGAGTTTTACAGTTGACCAAAGCTTGAACTTCACGAAAATTTTAATGATTTTTTGAAATTTTGCTGTTTTCAACTTCTTTTTTTTAAACCAAACAATAACTTTTTCTTTAGTTTCATCACTTACGAGATTAATTTATTTCAATACAAATATTACGGGTCCAATAAGAATCAGATCGGTGCAAAAATCACAGATTTATAGAAGATTAATTGAATTATCCCATTTTTAGATTTTTATAAAATTAAAAAAATGCATGTAGGTATAAATTGCATTATTAATAATAAATATTAAAAATGACTTAGAACTGTTGAATTGCTTTGCCTATTGTAATTATTTTCTGCCTCTCGCACAAGGAACCAACAATAGTCGCCCAGCATCACCTCATCATACACCCCTTGGTACCGACGTTCCATTTCTTGTATTTGTTGGTGAAAACGCTCACCATGTTCGTCACTTTCATCGCCGAGGTTATTTGGGAAGAAATTTAAGTGCGAATGCAGAAGGTGTATTTTTAAAGACATATTGACTCCTTTTTAAATAAGATATAAAAATGAGTGTTAAGTAAAATTCTTCAATGAAAAAACGATTTAAAAACCGTACCAATTTTCTCATAGTTTTTTAGCAAATCACGAATGATGATGAGTTAACATCTGCATATTCAACAGACTTATGACGTCCATTTTGCTTTACATTGGCTAAGCAAAAATAACAGTCGATTTCGTGGTTTTTGGGTTCATGCCAAATGGCGGGAACATCAAATGGCAAATACCGACTACAGTATAGTAAATTAGCTTAAGATTCTGAAGACATATTTTCTAAGAACAAAATTAAAAAACGCATACTCACTCTGCACCCGACATCCACATAGTTAAACGAGTTTTGCATGAATTACACAAAGTATTCGGGGTCCAAGATTTCAATATGTTTTCCGTATTGACTTTGAAATACATCCGAAATGCTTTTTGCAATTGGTTTGAAAAATTTGACGGCTGTGCAAAACTGTACACTCCACAAGCATAGCAAAACTTGTTTGGATTGTTCTTGCAAATAAATGCCCGTTTTGCCTTACGCATTTCGTTCTTGTTATCAAATTTCACGCTTTCTTAATTTTTTTTTTCGCAAAATTACGATTTTTTAATATTTAAAATGTTTGTTTTTCCTTTGGGCACTTGATTTAAAAATAGCGAAAAGTGGCTAAATTCACTTAATCTTCTGTAGCTTTGTCACTTCTGCACCAATCTGGATCATGTTGGACGCAAAATATTTCCACTTAAATATACTAATACGCTATGTAAAAATACATACAAATTTTTAATTGTTTGGTTTAAAAAAAAATGATTGAAAAGGGCGAAATTGCTAAAAATTAACAAATTTTTCATGAATCTGAAGTTTTTTCCACCATTACTCTGTCATTTCATGACCGATCTTAACAAACAACCGATGGTTATTTTAGTAATTTTATTGTCTTTCATCGGAAAGAAAGAAATGTCCGAACCGACGGACATTTTTGAAAATATTTTATTTTAAGTGCCTTCATCTTTTTTAAAAACACAAAAAACGGTTATTTTGCAATATCTCGAAAACTGTTCTACTTTTGACCATTCTGACTTCATATTTGGATTCAGCGGACAATTTTACATATAGATTAGGTGTCAAATGCGTTTGGTCAAAAAACTGTTCTCTAGTGTTATCACTTATTTTGGCATTAAAATATTTTTTCTGCATTAGCCAAATTTTCTTTTGATTTTCCACGATTTTATTTCTTGCCATTAAAAAGCACTTACCAGTTTTATAGCTTCACATTTCGTGGCGTTAATGAGCCGACGTTAAATCATTTTATAAGCAATTTTGGATTACAAAATCTTTGCTCTCTCAATAAACAATGGCATGAAAAAATTTAATTTATTTTATTTATTTATTATTCGTGATTTGCGTGACTTTAGGCGGGAAAATGTTACAACAAATTTATAATAAATAAAACAAAATTACCTAATAAATAAAAATGTGGCTTTTGAAGTTTTAATGTAAACAAGGAAATGTTTGGAAATTAAGAAGAAAAAACAGTTCAATTTTAAATTAAAAATTCTCAAGCCTTGAGTTTAAAGACAAAATAGAGTTGAGCGTTAATGTAAAGGCAAAATTAAAATTAAAATTTTGTAGTCGAGCTGAAATATTCTATGGAAAATATTTTGAAACACTATTACAAACACAAATAATTCTTGCAAAAAAGAACCGACTACAAATCGAATATATCTGCATCAATTCTAAACTAAAAATGAAAAAGGAAGTAATCTGTAAGAAATAGTACTCAAATCAAATATTTTTCTACTTGTTGCTCTAACGGACATAATATATACGTTCTGTACATTCAAATGTCTATCCATAACGGTTCAGTAGATAAAGCCATATACGACAAATTACCTCAGATATGAGGACAGCCTTTATTGTTTTACACTTATTATTACTGCCACAGTAATAAAAAGTAACGGTTCCAATGATATGGCCATATAGCTTAAACAATATCATCTAGGGGACACCCTTTAATGTACAATTTGAAATTAAACACTTATTAAACACAGATTCTTTGTAAATTTCAAATGTCTGTCTAAAACGGTTCAAAAGTTTAGCCATATGCATCAATTTACATCAACTATTGAGACACCCTTTATAATTTTAAATATTAATAAATGTTATTATACGCGACATAGTAGTAGAGATTCTGTCTAATTTTCAAGTGTTTGTCTATAACGGTTCAAAAGGTAGGGCTAGATAGGTAAAATTATATCAATTATGGGGACACCCTTTAGTTTCCAAAATTTTAATTATATACTTGATGTTATAAAGGACTTAGATATGCAGGTTCTTTGTAAATTACAACCGTCTCTCTGTTACGGTTCCAAAGTTTTGCAATATACATCAAATTACATCAACTATTGGGACACCCTTTAACTTCTAATTATAAATATTTAATTTCTGATTATAAATAATGGACATTCTGTCCAATTTTCAAGTGATTGTCTACAATGGTTCAAATGGTTCATATATTTAAATTGATGTCACATATGGGGAGACCCTTTAATTTTTAAGTTTATTTTTTTATTAATTTCTGTGATTGGCAGCTGTAGTGATATTTTTTAATTTTAAAAGGTTGCCCTTTACGGTTCATAATACACATAAAAAACACATATGATGTATGGGGACACCCTTTAATTTTCAAAACTCCCAACTTCTTTTAAAATGGGACCAATCTGTAAGCATTTCCTTTCTAATAAAGAAAAAATTTTTGAAATCGCTTCAGAAATGCCTGAGTTCTGCGGGCACAAACATAAAAAAGTAACATTCAGACGAATTGATAACCTCCTCCTTTTTTTTGAAGTTGGTTAAAAATAGTATCAATCGGTCAATAGTCATTTGCTAAATCCTTTCATAAGGGGGGGTTGGTTTGGTCTTCGCCAGGTATTAAACTCTCATACGGTTGTCAGATGTGCCAACTCTACTACCATCTGTGTTCAATTTTGTCGGACATTCCCACTCAATACAAACCACCGTCTCAGCCTTTTTCCAGGCACTGCAATCTGCAAGTATCATCTTTATTCGATTATCATCTTGGCCAGATAATACCTGGAATTCCATGACCTTTCGTCACTAATGCTGTTAACCAGTTCAAGATACCCAGATTATGTACAAGCACCTTATCTTTTCCAAGAATAAACTAATTATCAGATTAAATACAAATATCAATATAAAAAAAAGTGCCTGAAAGTAAGCCACGAAGTATGACGTTTTGGAGATCTAGTCCATTTAATTGATTAGAACATTAAGTTGGCATTGATGTTCATTTCCCTCCGGCGATAAAGTAATCGGATAAGCATTTATTTTCTATCACTTCCTCTCAAAAAATTCAAATTTTATAAAGAAAAACTTATCCATAGAATTTTAAATTTCGATTGGTGGTTATCTTTTTTATTAATTAAACTTGGCTGGTTAATGATGTTGCTCGTCATAAAAAAACAAACATAAATTATTGTTCTTTAAATTGGTACAAGCTGTACAATTTTAAGCAAATAAAAAAAGGTGTAACATTACGAGGTACTTTTTCAATAGCCTTTTTTTGACAGATCACGTGTGAGTTGTGTCATGCTGTCATGTTATTTTTGTTTAGTATTGTTTGGCATTTCATAATGGAAAGACTTACGCCTGAATCGCTGCGCTCTATGGGCTCTTGAAAAGTTCCAAGAAGATCCGATGTTTTCGAGACAAATTTTGTTTAGCGATGAGGCCCATTTCTGGCTCAATGGGTATGTAAACAAACAAAATTGCCGCATTTGGCAACCTGAAGAGTTTTAAGAGCTGCCACTTCATCCAGAAAAAACAACGGTTTGGTGTGGTTTGTGGGCCAGTGGAATCATTGGTCCATATTTCTTTAAAAATGATGCCGGTGCGAACGTAACCGTCAATGGCGACCGTTATCGTGCCATGATTTGATGCCTGAAATTGAAGCTCGCGCTCTCGGCGACATTTGGTTTCAGCAAGACGGCGCCACTTTCCACACATCGCACCAATCAATGGATTTATTGAGAGAACATTTCGGTGAGCACATAATTTCACGTTTTGGGCCGGTCGATTGGCCACCAAGATCGGGTGATATCACACCGTTAGAATGTTTCCTTTGGGGATATGTAAAGTCTAAAGTTTATGCGGACAAACCCGCTTCGAATCAGGCCTTGGAGGAAAAACATCACGCGTGTCATTCGCCAGTTACCAGTAGAAATGCTCGAACGAGTCATCGAAAATTGGACTCAACGGATGGACCATTTGGGACGTAGCAACGGCCAACATTTGATAGATATAATCTTCAAAAAATTAATGCCAAAGAATGTTCTTTCAAATGATAATAAACCTTCTGCATTAAATTAGAATTATCTGTGTTTTTTTTTTTTTTTTTTTTTTAAATAGGGAACCTCGAAATGCATCACCCCTAACAATTTTAAAAATTTCAGTTTTCCATACCTGGCACACAATTAAAATCAAAATAAAAAATGTGAAAGGGAATGGAAAAGAAAAGAAATAAATTTGTCTTTTTGCACAAGTAACAAAAACCTGAACATTAACGAAATATAATAAGCAAAATGCTTGTTCACATTACGCAAGTATTCTTTCAGCCATTCCGTGTTTATAAGAGATAGAGAAAAGAAGAATGGCAAGAGGTTCAGACTAGCGTGTGTACTCGCAATACGTTTTGTTTTGTCATTTGTTATTTTAAATGAAAAACTAAATTCTAAGCAGTCCAGCCAAAAAATGCGACAACAAAAATGTAGTGAATTGAATTAATTTGAAAAAAATGCTCAAAAATGCTCCAAAGAAAAAATTGCTTCTTCCTAATGTTTATGATTGTAATTTTTTTTTTTGTCAACTTATCTGTTGTGTGCGTTATTTGCCATCAACACATCACATGTCAGGATGGCCGAGCGGTCTAAGGCGCCAGACTCAAGTGTAATAACTTGCTTTGTTCGAACAAAGTGTGTGAGCGTTCTGGTCCTCTCTGAGGGCGTGGGTTCGAATCCCACTTCTGACAAGAATTTTTTTTTGGAAATTAAACTTGATATATAATTTATAATTAAGGTAGTTTTAAATTTTTAGCCAAATTTATTTGGAGGCGTGGGTTCGAATCCCACTAGATTTTTTATTTTTTTAAGAATTTAGCAAAATGAATTTAAAAATTAAAAAAAAAAAAATTGAAAACCATTAATTGGTGTTTTTTAGCATAAAAACTTATAGCCAAGACGTAATTTATAAAAAAAGAAATATTTTTTTTATTATTAAATTATAAAAAATGTATTTGGTTTTTATAAAAGGTTTATTAGAAAAAATATTTTCCTTTAATATTTAATTTATGAACTTTTAGATAATAAAACAAATAAATTTTATATAAATTTTTATTTTATATTTTATATAAATTTTTAATTTATTTTTTATATAAATTTTTTATTTATTTTTTATGTAAATTTTTTATTTATTTTTTATATAATTTTTTTATTTATTTTATTTTTTATTTATTAAACCAACATATATAATTAAGATTCAAGAATAAATATTTTATATTAATAGTTTATTTACTCGGAAATAGTATGTACATACCATCAAGATATACATATTTTATCATTTCAATTAAAAATTTGTTCAGTTTTAATATTTTCAAGTTTTTATTCTAATATTAAGGAGAAATATTTGCTAACGGATTTTATACGTCAGGATGGCCGAGCGATCTAAGGCGCCTGACTCAAGTGTAATAACTTGCTTTGTTTCAGCAAAGGCGTGTGTGAGCGTTCTGGTCCTCTCTGAGGGCGTGGGTTCGAATCCCACTTTTGACAAGAACTTTTTTTTTGGAAATTTAAATTGATGTATAATTTATAATTAAGGTTATTTTTAGTAAAATTTATTTGAGGGCGTCGGTTCGAGTCCCACTTTTAACTAATTTTTTTTGACGCTATATAATTTTTTTTTATTTTTATTTAAAATAAAATAGTTATTTCATCAAGTTTTTTTTTACACAGAATCTGTTCTTTAATTTTTAAATAAAATAATATACTGACAGATTTTTTTTATATTTTAATAAAATTTATTTAAAAGCATAGGTTCGACCCCACTTCTAAATTTTTTTTTAGGTTTATATATAACTAGCTGTGCCCACACACGTTGTATACGTCCTGACAATATTTTGTTCGATTTCGCTTTGAAAGTATTGCACATCAAATTGTAAGACTCTCACCTATGTACTTTATATAAAGGTATCCATCCCTGGATAAATTCTAATAATTATATAAAATTCTAAAAACGAGTGGTTTGAAATATTTAATAAGAATGTAATTCCACAAAGTAAAAATACAAAACAAATATAAATTTTATTCAATTGGCTTTTTGGCAGTAAATAATTTATATTTTGTGATTATTTTTAAACAGCACCATCTATTGCGCAACCGTGTTTAAAATATCTCTCATTCAATTAATTTTGTCATTATTTTTAAACAGCGCCATCTGTTGCCTAACCGTGTTTAAAATATACCGCTTTTAAAAATAAAAAATGCCTTAAAGTATGCAGTAGCTTTAAATCGGTACAAAAAATCGGAGTACTTTCACTGCTTTTTCTCGGAAAAAAGTATCATCTATTAGAATTGGATGGATTTTGTTAAAATCCATCAAAAATATTAAAACTAGGTTGCCTGTCATGCATTTATTTCTTACATAACAACTTGTGTTTTTAGTACTAAATTTTTCAGAAGGAAGCCAAATTGTTCACAATTACATACTCACAATGACATACATTTGCAATTCGCAATGCCTTCCTACTCATCATGTTGCAGTCATTGACATTTAAATTGAATATTAAACTTTAATTAAAATATATTTTTATTCTTTTCTTTTTCTTGTTGTCGCTTGTTTTCGACCTTAATTAGTATTCCACAAAAGCGCTAATTTTGCATATTTAATTAAGCTTGCGGACACGCAAATGCCAAGTTATTAAATAAAAAATGATCGTTTAATGTGACTAATGGAATATATAAATGTTATAAGAAAATTTAAAAAAAAAAATATGTAAAGCGAGAGCTGAGCTATAAATAAATCGAAATTTTATTAGAATTAGAAATACTCGAATGTTAGTTAATTTTTGTAAAGAAGAAAGTCGTTGTATAAAATTTTTCACAGAATATTTTTTTTATTATTGGAATTTTATGTAAAAATTATGAAAATATATTTAAAAACTTATTTCAGTTTTTAATGTTTTTTTTTTCTAAAAAAATAATCAAAAATTAAAATTGTTTTATGTAGAAATTAATTAAATAAGACATTTTCTATATTTAAAAATTTCATAAAAATACTTTTCAAACCTTAAAATTTTATAAAAAGAAATACAACAAAAATGTTAGCTTTGTGAGAAACAAACTATTTGAAAGCTTCAATTCATAATATTAAAGGTCGACAAAATATAAAACTTTAAATAAAGTACAAACATTAATAATTTTTATACAATTTTATCAAACATTATGGTATTTTGTTATTTAACCGCCCAAATTAAGATAAAGATATACCAGAAATATAACTTGATGTCATCCATCTATCGTCAGTTTGTTAGAACGAAATTTACCAAACCACTATCTAAAGCCTAAATTTTTTAATGTTTTGTTTATCTTTATTTATTACCACTATATATCTACGTTAAGTAAAAAAATTTCTTTCCACTCAAATACTATAATTTGATAATTTTAATATACGAACCTAAGCCTACTTGGAAAAATTAATTTTCCTTTTACAATTAAGTTTTTACGCTCTAGGTCTTTTTATAAAAATAATTCAATTTAATTTTATTTTTATATTCGATATTTCGCTACACCATTGGGTAGCATCGTCAGGAATTAAAAATAATTATATAATATTTTTAAAAAATATTATATAATTATTTTTAATTCCTGACGATGCTACCCAATGGTGTAGCGAAATATCGAATATAAAAATAAAATTAAATTGAATTATTTTTATAAAAAGACCTAGAGCGTAAAAACTTAATTGTAAAATTATTAAAAAGGTCAAAAATTATAATAATTGTTTATTAATTTTCCTTGTTAGATTTTAACTTATATAAATATAAAAAAGTTCTTTATTATAATTTCTTTGAAGTTTTTATGCAAATTTTCGTACAAAATTTTTTTTTTTTACTTTAAAGATTTTCGAAAAAAATTATAGAAAATAAAAAAAATATTTTAAAAATTTTTATGTAAAATAATAAATAATTATTGTAGTTCTTGACCTTTTTTATTATAACTTTTATTATTTTGATTTCCTGAAGATGCTACCCATTGGTGTAGCGAAATATTGAGAATAAAAATTAAAAAAAACATTTTTATAAAAAAGACCTTGTGCTTATTAAAAAATAGAATTCAAATAAAATAATAAATTTAAGAAAATTTTTATATAAAATAATCAATTTCCTATAAAATTTTTACCGCGTTTTTTTTTATCGAATAAAACACATTTTAAAGTTTTTTTTTTTAATAAAATAAATATTCTAAAATAATCTTGAACATTACAAATTTTTCTATATAGACCATCTTTATATATTTTCATGAAATAATAAAAAATGTCTTTAACGATTTTTTATATTGAAAATTTTTTGAGCAACTTTTTTGATCTTTGAAAATTTAGCAAATTTTCAGAAGATTTAAAAAAAAAAAACAAAAAACTAGGGATTGTTAAAATATTGAGCTTTTTTTCGTATTGGAAAAAATTTTTTGAAAATTTTCGTAAACAAATTTGTTTTCACTTAAAAGAATTTAGAAAATAATTAAAAAATTATAGAAATTAATAAATTTTTATAGAATATTTTTAAATAAAATAAATTGTTATAAAAAATATTTATATGAAATAATCTATTTTTATAGAAAATTATTATATAATATAATAAATTGTTATAGAAAACTTTTATATAAAATAACACATTTTTATACCAAAAATTAAAAAAAATTTATAGAAAATTTTTATATAAAATAATAAATTTTAATAGAAAATTTTTAAATAAAATAATAAATTTTGTATAGAAAATTTTTATATACAATAATAAATTTTTATATAAAATAGTAAATTTTTACAGGAAATTTTTATATAAAATAATATTTTTTTATAGAAGACTTTAATATAAGATAATAAATTTTTATATAAAATAATAAATTTTTATTTCTTAAGTGTTGTTTTGATCGTTTTAATTAGCTCATGATAACAAATAAAATCATAAATTTTTATATTAAAATTTTATAAAAAAAAATAAAAAAATTTTATATAAAATAATAATTTTTTACAGAAAATGTTTATTTTAAATAATAAATATCCTATAAAAATTTGTTGAGTGTTTTTATTTTTTATCGAACAAAACAAATTTTAGGGTTATTCTTGAACGTTAAAAATTTTCTATTCAGCCTTTTATTTATTTTTATTAAATAATGCAAATGATTTTTTATATTCAAAATTTTTGAAGCAACTTTTCTGACCTTTAAAAATTTACAAAAATAAACAAATTTTTAATAGATTTTATATTTTAGCAACTAGGGGATTCTTATAATATTAAGCTTTTTCATATTGGATATATTTTTTGCAAGATTTTTTTTTTTATATTGAATTTTTTTTAACACTTTTTCTATAAAAGATATATCGGACACAAAAATGTTAAATTTAATTTTTTTATGCAGTAAAATTTTATACGTTTAAAATTTTCGAATATAGAATTAAACGTTTTTTCGAACAAATTTCGTAAGAACTTTTTTAAATATTAATAAAACATTAGAATTAAAAAATTTTTTGTAGAAAATTCCAAGAACATACAAAATTGTAATCGAAAAGTATAAATTAAAATTTTTCACTAACATTGAAAATTTTCTAACTAGAAATTTTTTCGAACATATTTGCTATAAAAGATTTTTCAAGAATTTCTTATACATAAACGTTTCAAAGGTTGTATTTTCAATATACATATGGAAAGAAACTTTTTTCGAATATTTTGTTGGGAATTATTTTAAATTTTTAAATATTTTCGAACATGCTGTAGTTAATTTGCATGTTCGATTTAAAAATTTAAATTTAAATTCTTTGAAAATTAGAAGTTTTATAGAACTTTTTTATAGAATTATATTTTATTCTCTATGTTAATAAGCTTTGTCTCCTTACTCATATGCAAAAAATTGTGTAACTATTAAATTTGTTTAAAGGCTTAAAAATTTTCGCATATACAAAATTTTCACAAAAAAATATTTTTTCGACAATGAATTTTTTCTTTAATATTTATTTATTTATTTAATCAAATTCCATATAACAAACCGTGCTCTTGAGAACCATTTTTCGTTAGTAGACTAATTGAATCACTTAATAGTAGAAATTCGAAAATATTTTAGGTGCTATTCGATTATAGGTACTTGCTGATATAAAATATATTTAAGACGTTAGTTAGATCAATCAGCAAATAAAGCTAAGAGCTAGGTTTAAAAAATTAATATCTAATTAAAATTACAATTTTTTAAATAGATTTTAATAATAAAAATTGCAAAAAAATATAATATTTGAATTTCAAACTTAAGTTTCTTAAATTAGTTTTAAATATTATAAATTTTCCATAAAAGCTACTTCGCAATTTAAGGTTTTCTATTAAAAAATTTTCTTAACAATAAGTTTTCTAGATATATCAAAATTTTTTTTTGAACATTGAACATTTTCGAACATTGAAAATTTCGAATATTGAAAATTTTCGAATATTGAATATTTTCTAATAAAAAAATTTATATGTAATTAAAATTAAATTTCTTGATTTTAATAATAAAAAATGCATATTTTAATAATAAAAATTTAAGTTTTTAAAATAACAAATTTTAAAATATTTAAATTGCAAACTTAATTTTCTTAAATTAGTTTTAAATATTATACATTTTAAATAAAAGCTATTTCGCAATTTAAATTCATCTATTTAAATTTTTTTTTAACAATAAATTTTCTAGATATATCAAAACTTTTTTTTTTGACAATTTTCGAATATTGAGAATTTTCGAACATTGAAAATTTTCGAATATTGAAAATTTTCAAATATAAAAAATTTTCGTCTATTTAACATTTTCGAATATTGAATATTTTCGAATATTGAAAATTCTTTATATGGTATGGATCATATAAATTTTTTTTTTTTTTAATAAAAAAATTTTCAAATATAAAAAATTTTCGTCTATTTAACATTTTCGAATATTGAATATTTTCGAATATTGAAAATTCTTTATATGGTATGGATCATATAAATTTTTTTTTTTTTTTTTAATAAAAAAATTTTCAAATATAAAAAATTTTCGTCTATTTAACATTTTCGAATATTGAATATTTTCGAATATTAAAAATTCTTTATATGGTATGGATCATTTAAAAATTTTATTTTTTTAATAAAAAAATTTTTATTTTTTTACTATTTAAGGAAAATAAAAAATAATAAAAATACATATATAAAATTATTCATAAAAGTTGCTTGTTGGATAAATTGTTTTTAAAAAATTATTTTTCTTTTCTTCGTGTTTCAAACATTTCTATCATTAGTTCTGGCCTAAATTCCTTGTTTATTCGAATGTTTTGGAATCTAATGAATAATGTTAAACGCAGTTTTTTTAAACACAACGTTTTGGTTCATCAGGTTTATTATTGATATTTTTAAGTACTTATTTTTATTTTGCTACACCAATACGTTTCTAAAAGAGTGTACAAAAATATTTGCTATGCAGCTAGAGAGACAAGTAATAAATACCTTTAGACTCGCAATGTAAGCCTAACGTACCTTGCTTCGTTATCTCTGAAATGCAAGTGAGATGAAGAATAAAATTAAATAAATATATTTTATTGATTATTTTAAATCGAATTTTTATTGCGGCCATATAAACAAACATTATTACGTTTCAGGTCAGTGATATCCAAGCAATTCCATTGTTTTAGTTTATTTTTTTTTCATTGTTTGCTTTAGAAGGAGCGGCATTTAGACAAACCTCACAGCTGGCAAAGTCAAGTTCATTGAAAAATATAAGCTTGGCACCAGTACATGAGTGCTATAGTCAGAAAATGCTACTCAATCAAATATTTCTTTCTTTTGTATTCTTTGATTAAATATTTTTATGGCATATTTTATTTTTATTTATACTGTTTTGTTATAATTATTTTATTAAGTAAAAAACAGCTTTACTCAAGTTCAGTTAAACATAATAATGATGATGACAACTTTAACAGCATTTCGCAGCAAACCGGCAACAATAAAACAAACACTTTTGCAAATACCGCACATAAAGACAAGCGGACAGTGGGCTCAATGTAAAAAATAGATTCTTATAAATAAAACAATTTAAAGTCATTGCTGCTATAATAATTAAAAAACTTAAATATACATATATGCATATATGTATATAAAAGCATGTTTGTTGTAGTTCTTATCTGCCAAATATTAGAAATAAGCTACTTAACAATTTAGATTTTCCCATTTAGATTTCACCCATGTGTGCATTTTGTTCAAATCGAACCCAGTGTGCATAATTATTAACTTAAACAGTCATTTATCAGAAGTGGCTTTTTGGCAAAAAGTTATTGTGTTTGTTGCTGTTACTTTATTTGGTAATAGCTGACAATTTTATATACACAATAATAAAAAGAATAAACAAAAAGTCGACAACTCGAATAAAAATGTTTAAGTATATTTTTTTGTGTGTCAGGTAGATTAACTTGTTTATTTTTTATTGTAAATTATCACATTTTGTTTGATGAAGCGTAAACATTATGTTTGTATTTATTAAATAATTCTTTTGTATTCGAAATCACTAATGTAAACATTGTATGAATAAAATACAAAGGAAAAATATTTCAGAGTTCTGCTAAGTATTCGGTGTTGATATACAAACAAATTTAAACTAAGCCTCGTAGTTTAAATTAAAGCATAGTCTTTGAGTTATAGTTTTGCACTAAATAACTTTCATATTTAAAACTTGAGGAAAACAAAAATTATGAATGTTCGAAAAATTTTTTAAAAAATTTTTTAATGTTCGAAAAAATTTCTAGTAAATAAAAAAAATAAATTTCGAAAATTTTTTTCTAGTTAATTTTTATTATTTTAATTAATATTAAAATAAATAGTATTAAAGTACGTAAGTAAAACTTACTGAAAAAAAATTAAGAAATGTTCGAAAAATTTGCTATAAAAAGTTTTCAATTTTGTTTGCATATTGAAAACTTTTTAGATAATTTTCATAAAAATTTATATAATTTTCATAAAGACAAGTTTTAAAGTACATATGTAAAATTTTTTTTTTTAGAATATTTTTAATGTTCGAAAAAAATTTCTTGATAAAAAATGTATAATGTTTGCAAAATTCAGTAATTTATCCCAAGAAATATTAAGATTATCTGTAATTCTTATTATAAAGCACAGCGGAAGTCTCTAGGGGCATTTAGATCAATCCCCAGTTATTTTTTTTTTTATTTAAAAACTGTTATGTGAGTAACGTATACTTACATCTGAACTACTTTTAGGTGTGAGACTATTAAAAATGGTTAATTGAAAAATTTCATTAGTTTTTCAATATTCGAAAAAAAATTATAAAATTTTCCTTAACAGAAAGGTCAACGAAAATTTTGTATTATCTTAAAAAATGTAGAAAAATTTCTTTATGTTTGAAACATATTCGATCTTAAATGTTAAAAAAGTAGTCCAAGAAAATATTTAGAAATTTTTTTTTAGAAAAATTTGATGTAATAAAAATATTGTAAAAAAAATTATTTTCTAAATAAAAAGGAATCTAGAGAATTTTCCTTAAAAAACAATTTTTTGAGTAGGAAAATTTGTATTATGTACTTTAAAAAATGTAGAAAATTTGCTTTATTTTCGAAAAATATTATTGATGAAAAATTTTAAGCATATTCGATCTTAAATGTTAAAAAAGTAGTCCTAGAAAATATTTCGGTTTTTGAAAAATTTATTGTAATAAAAATATTGGAAAAAACTTTCAGTAAAAAAATTTTTTTCTTTAGAAAAATATTTTTTCAAATCGAAAATTTCTAGATAATTTTCTTTAAACAATTTTTTTTCTGTAGAAAATTACCAAAATTGTTTTCTGTGGAAAAATCAATATATTTTTTCCGTAGAAAAATTAAAGTTTTTTTCATTTGAAAAAATTTTAAATTTAAAAAGATTCTTTTGTATTAAGTTTAGCGGAAGTTTTTATTATTTTAAAAAATTTAGAAAATTTGAGTTTTGTTTAAAAATATTCTTAAGGAAAAATTTTAAACAAATTCGATCTTAAATATTCAAAAAATAGTCCTAGAAAATTTTTCAGTTTTCGAAAAGTTGTTATAAAAATATTGGAAACAAATTGCTTTTCTACAGAAAAATATTTTTTTTTTCAGTAGAAAAATTTTAAGACATTTTTTTTGTAAAAAAAAAATTTAAATAATAAAAGTTTTTTTTCTGTGAAAAATAAAGTTTTTGTATTTGAAACAATTTTAAATTTAAAAAGATTATTTAGTATGAAGTTTAGCGAAATTTTGTATTATTTTAAAAAATGTAGAAAATTTGCTTTATGCTCGAAAAATATTCTAAGAAAAAATTTTTAACATATTCGGTCTTAAATGTCAAAAAAGTAGTCCAAGAAAATTTCAATATTGCTGTAATAAAAATATTGTAAAAAAAATATTTTACCATATTAATTTAACTATTTTATTTAAGCTTTAGGTCTTTAAATAATTTTAATTTTTATTTTTTCGATATTTCGCTACTCCTTTGTGTAGCATCATCCTGATGAAATTTTTAAAGACCTAAAAAGGTCAAATAAACTATATAAAATAAAATATTTTACCATAAAAAGAAATCTACAGAGTTTCCCTTAATAAAATTGTTTTTAGTAAAAAATTTTAAAAGAATGTTTTTTTTTAAATTTAAATAAAAAAGTTAAGTGAAAAAAAATAATTTTTTTTCCTATTTTTCGTCTTTAACGTATATTTCTATTATTTTAAAAAATGTACAAAATTTGCATTATGTTAGAAAAATATTCTTAAGGAAAATTTTTAAACATATTCGGTATTAAATGTTTAAAAAATAATAGTCCTAAACAATTTTTCAGTGTTTGAAAAATTTGCTGTAATAAAAATATTGGAACACAATTTTACTGTAATTTTTTTTTTCTGTAGAAAATTAAAAAGAAATTTTTTTTCTGTGGAAAGCTCGATATCTTTTTTTTTTTGTAGAAAAATTAAGTTTTTTTTTATTTAAAAAAAAAAAAATAAAAAATTTCTTTAGTATCCTTAACCAAAAATTTAGCAAAAATATTTATTATTTTAAAAAATTTTGAAAATTTGTTTTATGTTGGAAAAATATTCTTAAGAAAAAATTTTAAACATATTCGATCTTAAATGTTCAAAAAATATGCCTAGAAAATTTTTCAATTTTAGAAAAATTTACTGTACTAAAAATATTTTAAAACAATCTATAGTAAAATTTTTTTTAGAAAAATATTTTTTCTTTGGAAAAATATAATTATAAAAATATAATTTACAGATTTTTTTTAATTTTTTTTTTTTTGTAGAAAAATTAAAAAATTTTTTTTTACTGTAGAAATTTAAAATAAAAAATATTTTCTGCGGAAAAATCGCTATCTTTTTTCAGTAGAAAAAATTAAAAGTTTTTTTCATTTAAAATATTTTAAAATTAAATAATTTTTTTAGTAACCTTAACCAAAAGTTTAGCGAAAATTTTTATTATTTAAAAAAATTTAGAAAAATTGCTTTAAGTATGAAAAATATTCTTAAGGAAAAATTTAAAAAAATATTCAATCCTAAATGTTCAAAAATTAGTCCCAGAAAATTTTTCAGTTTTCGTACTAAAAATATTAGAAAACAAGTTTCAGAAAAAAAATTTTCGTTAGAAAAATATTTTTTCTAATATTTTTAGAACACAATTTTCTGTAAAAAATTTTTTTCCATAAAAATTTTTTTCAATAGAAAATTTAAAAAAAAATTCTGTAGAAAATTTTAAATAATAAAAAGATATTTTCTATGATAAAATCAATATTTTTTTTCTGTTTTTTTTTTCTACAAAGAAAATTTTTATTTTTTAAAAACTGTAGAAAATTTGTTTTCGAAAAAAGTACTGTATTAAAAATATTGCACAAAAATTTTCTACAAAAAAGAAATTCTATAGAAAAATATTTTTTCCTAAAAATATTCTACAGAATTTTTTTTGTAGAAAATTTTTAAAAAGAGTTTTTTCTGTAGAAAATTTAAAAATGCGGAATAATAAATATCTTTTTTCTGTAGAAAATTTAAAATTTTTTTTTTAATTTAAAATTTTTTTTAAATATTTTTTTATGTTAAAAAAAAAATCAAAAATAAAAGAATAATTTTTTCTGTATTTTTTTCAGTACAATTTTTTTCTGCAGATAATAACTTATGCAACGAATTATTCATGATGAATACCTTGGAGTTCGGAAAAGAAAACTTTTGTGTTGAAAATTTATAAATAATAATAATAATAATAAATAAATAAAAATAATGATAAAAAATAAAAAGATGTTCAAAAATACCTTTAAACAGGATCAACAAAACATATTATTTAAAAAACTTTATGTTCAATAACTTTTTGCAGTACTCAAAATTAAATACTTAATGTTCGAAATATTGTTTTAACTATGAGCCATTTTTAATGTTCGATAAAACTTGTATAAAAATACTAATGTTCGAAAAATGACATGGTAAACTTTTTTTAAATACAAAATTTTTCTATAAATATAATTTTTATCATTGAAAAATTTATCTGGATTTGTTTTGTGACCTACTGTACCTGTTAAATATAATTAATTTATATTTCCATCTGTATTTTAAATATAGAATGATGTCATCTTGCTTTAATTTCTCAATTTAATTACGCTTTAGATTCATTACATTTTTTTGTTGTTGATTAGCAAACCTACACCCACATATTAAAATAATCATTTTAATTAAATATAAAATTAATGTTATTCAGCTCTATAAAATTGGGTTTAATTAAACATTTTTTGCGTCTTAGTTAAATAATTTGTAAGCTTTTTAGTCTTTATCTCAGTTTTAATTTTTTTCGTATATTTTCTAATTCTTTTGTTAGAGTTTATAGCAGATTTTTTTGTTGTCATCAGCATTTACTTCAATTACAAGTATTATTACATTTATCTATTCTAGTCATTAGTTGTAGCATGTCATGTGGTGCCTTCCGCTTTAGAAGAACAATTGCAAGAATTAAAAGAAACTGCTTTCTAAGGGCTCCTTCTTTAGACTATTCTTGCCTTTAAGCTTTCTAACCATTGAAAAGTGACAATAAAAATAAAATTTTCTACGCTTCTCTGGCATTGGCATAAAACACCAGCAATGAAATCCTCTTTAATCCTTTCTACAGATGCATTTCTATTTGCAAGCTTTTTTTGTTGCTTTTTCTTTTACAAAAGATTTATTTTGTCTTCGTGGTTTTCATTTAATAAATTTTCTATGGCTTCTTAAAGTTTATTTCTTCTATTACTTCAGTTGAAGTGGTGTCAGTTATTTTACCATTCCTATACGTGATTTTTCATAATTCTTACAAAGACTTTAAAGAGCCTTTTTGAAATTTTTCTCTATTTCAAAAGATATAAAATATTTAAAAATAATATCTTTTATATTATTGAGAAAGAAATATTATTTTAAGATGTTTATTGTCTAATAGAACTATACAGCTGTATAGTTCAGCTTAAAAAGCGACATAATTCAAAACCACGTTATTACTTAATAATAACTCTGGAGAGTAAGTTATTGTTTCAGTATAAAAAAAATTAATAGAAAATTTTATATAAAAATTATTTAACAAATTTTTCTTTTAAAAGAATTTGTAAAAAATTTCGGCTTTCGAAAATTTTTTTATGTTCGAAATAATTTGTTGAGAAAAATATTCTTGTTAAACAAAATCTGTTTAAATATTTAAATATTTGAAATTTTGTTTTTTTATTCTAATTTTTTAGTATTCGTATATCTATTTACAAAAAAAAAAAAAATTAAAAAAAAATTATTGCTAAAGTAAATCATGTTCGAAAAAATTTCAATCATAGTTTATCGGCAAATTTTCTTTCGAATATTTTCTGTTCTAAATGATTTTACGTTAGTTTTTGTGTTTGACAAATTTTAATGTTCGAAAAATTTATCTTAATTTCATTTCTTCGAAAAAATTTAATGTTCGAAAAGTTTTAAATACATATTTTTCGTTTTCATAAAAGTTTTCACAATATTTAAGATTTTTTTTTTTCAAAAATTTTCACATCGAAAATTGTATCACTATTTTTTACATTTCAAAAAGATTTTCTAATAAATTTTATACCAAAAAATTTTATATAAAAAAATTTTAATGTTCGAAGAAAATTTTATAGGCAATGTTTTTAAAAATTTATTGCCAAAATTAATCGAAAATATTTCTTTCGTTACTTATTGAAATTTATCGGCGATTTTTTTCCAATATTTTTCTGTTCTAAATGATTTTAGGTCAGTTATTGTTTTCAAAAAATTTTTATGTTCGAAAAATTTTAAACCCATATTTTTAAAATTTTTTTACATTTGAAAAAGTTTTTCTAATAAATTTTATACCAAAAAATGTTATATAAATCATAAATTCGAAACTTATTTTTTACCAAAAATTTGAATGTTTCCTAGGATAAATATCTTTGTTCTGTAGAAAATTTAAACATTTTTTTCTTTAAACAAATTTTAAAAATATTTCTTTTATGTAAAAAAAAAAAAAATTAAAAATAAAACAAAAATTTTTCTGTAGTTTTTTCATATATTTTTTCATAAATTTTTTTTCCAATATTTTTCTGCTCTAAATGATTTTAGGTCAGTTATTGTTTTCGAAAAATTTTTATGTTCGAAAAGTTTTAAATCCATATTTTTACAAATTTTTTATCAAAAAATTTTTTACATTTGAATGTTTTTCGAATAAATTTTATACCAAAAAATGTTATATAAATCATAAATTCGAAACTTATTATTTACCAAAAATTTGATTGTTTCCTAGGTAATTTGTTATAAAACATTAATTGAAAGATTTTAATTAAAAAAAAAATTTTTAAATCTTTTTTCTTAATATGCAAGCCAGATTCGAACAACTATTTTTTTTTTTTTTTTTTTATAAAACAATTTAAATAAAAAATTTTTTTATAAAATAGTTTTAGTATAGAAAAAAAAGTTTAATGCCTTTTTTATTTATACATATAATTATGCGAATTTATGCGATTGGTGAAGTTTTTTTTCTTAGTAAATATTTCGAACATTATACATTTTCTATATGAAAAAATAAATATTATTTTTAATTTTATTTTTTAATAAAAAAAGTTTTCAATATAAAAAAAAATAAAACGAAATAATCAATTTTCGTAGATTCAGTTATAGAGAAAATTTTTAATTTTCAAAAATTTTGTATAAAAAAATATTGTTCGAAAATTTAATTTTATAAAGAAAATTCTATAAAGAAAATTTTGAAAAATTTTCTATAAAGAAAATTTAGTAAAATTTTCAATAAAGTAAATTTTTTGTACAGAAAATGGTTCTATAAAGAAAATTTTTCTATTTCATTGTTCTACACAGAAATTTTTTCTTTAAAAAAATTTTTCTATAAGCAAAGAAAAGAAATTTTTTCTATACCAAAAATTTCATTTTTCTATGAAGAAAATTTTTCTATACAAAAAATTTTTCTATAAAGAAAACTTTTCTTTACAAAAAATTTTTCTATGAAGAAGATTTTTCTATAAAGAAAATTTTTCTATACAGATAATTTTTCTATACAGAAAATTTTTCTATGCAGATAATTTTTCTATAAAGAAAATTTTTCTATACAGATAATTTTTCTATAAAGAAAATTTTTTTATATAGAAAATTTTTCTTTGAAGAAAATTTTTCTATGAAAAAAATTTTTCTATAAAGACAATTTTTCTACACAGATAATTTTTCTATGAGGAAAATTTTTCTATACAGATAATTTTTCTATGAAGAAAAATTTTGTATACAGATAATTTTTCTATAAAGAAAATTTTTCTATACAGATAATTTTTCTATAAAGAAAATTTTTCTATACAGAAAATTTTTCTACAAACAAAATTATTCTTAACAAAATATTTATCTATAAACAAAATTATTCTAATCAGAAAATTTTTCTATAAAGAAAATTATTCTAATCAGAAAATTTTTCTATAAAGAAAATTTTTCAATAAAGAAATTTTTCTATACAGAAAATTTTTCTATAAAAAATTTTTCTATAGAGACAATTTTTCTTTAAAGAAAATTTTTCTATATAGAAAATTTTTCTATAATAAATTTTTTTCTATACACAAAATTTTTATATAAAGAAAATTTTTCTGTACAGATAATTTTTCTATCAACAAAATTTTTCTACAAAGAAAATATTTCTCTATAAAGTAAATTTTTTTATAAAGAAAATTTTTTGGTTAAAAATTTGTTTTGTTTTTCTATTTAAACAAATTTTTCCTTATAGAAAATTTTTCGAACATAGATTTTTCTTGATAAACCTAATTTTGCGTACATTATTTTTATATACAAATTGTTGAAAATTAAAAATTTCCTTTGGAAGTGAATCTGCTTAGATAAAATATATTGTTTTTTTTTTTTATATTAAAAAGTTTTTTTTTATTAAAATGGAAAATAATTTCTTTACAAAAAAATTTTTCGAAAATCCTATAACTTTTTAGTATTTTTTTTTAGCAGAAATGCTTGAAACATATTTAAGGTTATTTATTATATTATATTTCATTAAATTCACTATGGAAATATCTTATATTTTTGTATTTCTCAATCAGTTTAGTTGTTCTATGTGGGGATTATAAGTTTACTGCTGTATGTATCTCTGCTAGTGTCATTATCGTTGTGATAATCCAATTATGAGATTCCATTATGTTGACAGTTTCTTTTTTTTTTTTTTGTTTTAATGACAACTTTTTTTTTCTCTTTAATTATCGTTGAGGTAGATATTCCTCTTGGTCATTGTGGACAATTTTTTGTGTAAGTTTGTGTGGCTCTGACAGCAGGGAAGTTTTTATACAACTGGAAATATTGAAAATAAATCATGTGTAGAAAATTTATTTGTTGGTTTTTGCTTTTCAAAGTTTAATCACAACTTAGGTAATATTTTTTTTTTTTGTTTCAAAGAACTCTTTGAAAACCTTACAAATGCATTTAATGTTGCTTTCTAAAGTTATTTTAAGTTATTGTTTTTTTTTAGTTCTTAAGTGTTTTGGAAAATTGAAAATAACTTGTTATGACAGTTTAATTTGAAACTTATTTCTCCCTTTGTTTTCTTTGCAGGTATGTTGGACAAAGTTATGCAAATCTGAAATTTATGTAAGTTGTAACGTTTATTTAACAAGCTAAGGGATTTAAATATGTTTTGTTTTAAATTCTTTTATAATGAATTTGTGGTTTTATTTTGAAATTTGTTAATACTCATAAAAGTACAAAATGTGTTGCCTACAATAGGGCGGTCAACAACTGCATTTATGTATATGCAAATACTCAGATTAATGAAACTTTCTAATCAAAATTATAGATTCATTTAATTTAAATATAAAATTAATTATTTGAAGCATTTACCTTCTTCTGGGATTATTGTGTTTAATAAACACTTAAAGATCCGAGTATTGTAATAACGAATCTCTTAAGGTAATTTAATTTAGTTAATAGAATGTAATTTAATTTAAATCATTAACAAGTGTTTGCCCATTTTACACTATTGTGTATTTTAGATTGCAATTGCAAGTTATTAATTTTGTAAACATTTTGCATAATTTGTGAAGGGTTTTTTATTTCAGTTTGCAACAATGTTTGCAAAAGACGTAAAGAAGAAAAATATTTCTAATTGGAATTCTTGCTTCAGTTATCGATGAATAGAGTATATTTTCGTCAACTACAAAAGTTAATTTTATAAAGAAAATTGTTTTTTTTATTGATTTTTTTCTACTTTTTATATAATTTTTTTTTATTATCGATAAATTTTGTAGTGAACATCGATACTGTTATCGATATATCGAAAATTGTTCTGTAGAAATTTTCGTAATTTTTTAAATATTGTTAAATATTTCAGATGGTAAATTTCTATAACAAATATATTTCTCTTTCAAATAACCTTTTCGTTATAGTTACATTTTTTATTATCGTTAATTATTTATTCACTATCGACGTCTTAACTGTGGACAATTTTTTCGTTATCTATTGTTTTTTAAATAGAAATTTTTTTGTTATCGAGAATTTTTTTTCAGTATAATTTTTTTACTGTCGATATATTTTAATAGGATGCTTGATAGGTTATCGATAAGTTCTTTTCTTATTTATAAAATTTTCTATAGGCAAATTATTTCTTTTCTATAAAACTTTCTGTAGAAAATTTGTTCTTTTTCTATAAAAAAAACAGAAAATTAGAAAATTTTTTGCCCTTATATAAAATTTTCTTTAGAAAATTTTTACTTTTTCTATAAAATTTAAAAATTTAATTTTCTATAAAATTTTGTATAAAAATTGTTTTCCCTTTCTATAAAATATTCTATAGAAAATAGTTTTTCTTTTCGATAAAATTTCTATAGAAATTTATTTCTTGTGTTTAAAGTTTTCTATAAAGAAAATTTGTTCTTATCTTTCTCATCCATAAAAGAACAAATTTTCTATAGAAAAAAACCTTCTATAAAAACTTTCTATAATAAAGGAAATAATTTATATAAAATAAGGTATTTTCCGTGTCTATAAAATCTTGTATATAAATTCTTTGTCTTTTTTGAAAAATTTTTTATAGAAAATTTATTTTTTCCTATAAAACTCTCTATTGAAAATTTGTTCATTTTCTATAAAAAAAAATCGAAAATTAAAAAAATTAGAAAATTTTTTTGTTTTATATAAAATTTTCTATAAAAAATTTATTCCTTTTCAATAAAAAGGTTTTTCCTTTTCTATAGAATTTTTTTTTTCCTTTTCTTTAGACATTTTTTTTCCTGTCTGTAAACTTTTCTATAAAATTTTTTTTTATTTCTCACTTATAAAAGAACTAAATATATATAGAAAACACCTTTTATAGAAACTTTCTATAAAAAAGGAAATAATTTATATGAAATAAGGTATTTTCCGTTTCTGTAAAATCTATGCAAGTATACTTTTCTTCCTCTTCTATAAATTTTTTTATAGAAAATTTATTCTTTTCTTTAAAACTTTCTATAGGAAAATTGTTCCTTTTCTATAAAAAAATCCAAAACTAAAAAAATTATAAAATTTGTTTTTTTTTTTATAAACAATTCGAAAATTGGAAAATTTTTTCCCTTTATATAAAATTTTCTTTAGAAAATTTTTTCTTTTTCTATAAAATTTTAAAATTTTCTATAAAAACGTGTTTCCTTATAAAATTTCTTATAAAAAATTTGTTCCTTTTCTATAAAAATGTTTTTCCTTTTCTATAAAATTTTCTATAGAATTTTTTTTCCGTTTCGGTACAATTTTTTTTTTCTTTTTCTATAGTAAATTATTTTCCTTTTTTATAACATTATTTTTTTTTCTATAGAAATTTTCCTATTTTTTCCTATCTATAAAGTTATCTATGAAGAAATTTTTTTATCTTACGCTTCTATAAAAGAACAAAATCTCTATAGAAAAAAACTTCTATAGAAAATGATTTCTATAGAAGGTATTTTCAGTTTCAATATAAAATTTTTTTGCTTGTTTATAAAATATTCTATAAAAAATTTGTTCATTTTCTATAAAAAATTTGAAAATTAAAAAAAATATATTTTTTCCTTTTCTGTAAAAAAAAACAAAATTTGTTAAAAAAAATTTTTTTCTCAAAAAATTGTTTAAAATTTCTATGAAAATTTTTTTCCGTTTTTATAAAATTTTCTATACAAAATTTTCAATTTCAAAATTTTTAATTTTCTATAGAAAAATGTATGCAAAATGTTTTTCTTTTCAATAAAAAACATTTTTTTTTCTTATATATTTCACATCTAGAATAGAAAAAATTTTCTATAGAAAAAAACCTTTTATTAAATTTCTTTAGAAAAGGAAATGATTTCTATAGAAAGTATTTTCAGTTTCTATAAAATCTTCTAATATAATTTTTTTCTTTTTTAATAAAATTTTACATAGAAAATTTATTCCTTTTCTATAAAACTTTTTATAGAAAATTTGTTCCTTTTCTATAAAAAATTCGAAAAATAAAAAAAAGAAAAATTATATTTTTTTCCTTTTCTGTAAAAAAAAAAATAAAATTTGTTAAGATTTTTTTTTCTATAAAATTTTCTGTGAAAAATTTTTTCTGTTTCTATAAAATTTTTTATAGAAAATTTTCAATTTCATAATTTTTAATTTTCTATAGAAAAATGTATAGAAAATGTTTTTGTTTTCAATAAAGAAAGTTTTCAATAAAGAAAATTTTTTTCTTATTTTTCTCATCTAGAAAAGAACAGATTTTCTATAGAAAAAAACTCTTATTAAATTTCTTTAGAAAGCGAAATAATTTCTATAGAAAGTATTTACAGTTTCTATAAAATCTTCTAATATAATTTTTTCCTTTTTTATAAAATTTTCCATAGAAAATGTATTCCTTTTCTATAAAACTTTTTATAGAAAATTTGTTCTTTTTCTATAAAAAATTCGAAAATTACTAAAATTAGAACAATTTTATTAGACAATTTTTTTTCTATAAAATTTTTTGATTTTTTAAAAAAAATTTTTTTTTTTTATAATAAATTTTTTTCTATAACAAAATTTTCTATAGAACATTTTTTTCCTTTTCTATAAAATTTTCTATATAAATTTTTTTCTTATCTATTAAGTTTTCTATAAGGAAAATTATTTTCTTATCTTTTTTCTTATCAAAAAAAAATACTCTATAGAAGATAATTTTGGCTATTGATAAAATTATTTTAAATTCGAGAAATTGTTTATTGCAACCTTTTTCAAAATCAATGCATTTTTGCAGAAAACTTATATTATCGATAAATTATTTTTAGAACCGAAGAATATATCAATAATTCTCCAAAAAAAAAAAAAAAATGTGGCACGTTATCACGGAGCCCTATATTCATTCTTTGCTCTCTCGTGCGTGATTCACACTCCAATCGTGTTTGAATCAACGTGCTTCGCCATACAAAATTTAGATTTAGTTTGAATCTACTTGTGTAGCCTAAATATTTTCTCTCTTCTCTAATTTTTATCGCAAGTTTATCAGAACTAGCTCTCTTTTTCTGTCTGTTTTACATATTTTACCATCACTGTTATTCAGGGTGCTTCAGTAACTTCGAGCGTTTCTGAAATAGTTAGTACTTGCCGCATATTGTGGCAACACATGTGCGGCGGGTCCTGTTATGTTCACGAGGTACTAGAATTTTGTTACCAGTTACAAAGCCAGTCAAAGCTAAGATTTGATTTTGTATTTGATTTTCTCAAACACTATTTAAAGACAAACTAGAGTTTTGTAATAATCATTTTTTCTGCCACACCCTGTACTAGAGAAATGCTTTATTACTTGTAATCAATCTCACCAGTTTTTAAGACAAACTAACGATAAATTCTCTAAAGCTTTTGAAAATTTTGAACATTCTTCCAAATTTCTATTTACAACTTGAACATTTTCTATTAACTTCTGCTGTAGTAAAAGAAACTCCCTCTCTTCTTCCCTTCTGAAAAGCATTTCTTTGATATTTAAATCATTATTCTGTACTAAAACACATTATCGACAGCAGACAACAAGCAACAATTGTTTTTAAGGCAGACACTATATGAAGATGAAGATGAATCGCAAAATATTGTTGTTTTTTTTTATTTCAATACAATCGTTCATTGATTGCTTTATGGCTGCCACAGGATAAATGAATAGATTGAATAGATAAGTAAGTGTAGTTATGGGTGTAAATTGCTGTTTCATTTCATTTTATTTTATTCTATTTTATTTTTCGAACATACATGTTAATGTAACTGACGTATTCACAGATGGAAGCAGAAACATATTATAATGCTTATTCAGTGTAAGTTTTATAATCTGTATTATATCATGAGGGAGTTCTCTTGTATTTGATCGATGTTTGGTGTTTTATGGAAGGTTTTTGTTGTTGTTTTTTTTTTTTTTTCATTTATACTTGTCGGTGGTGGTTTTGTTTATTTTCATTCTGTGAGTAGTATGTATAGAGACGTTAGGCAATAACATGGATATGTTATGAATGTTTAAAGATTGTAAATGAATAAATCAAATACGAGTATAAGGAATCTTTTGAAGTATAGAAATTGCAAAATTTAAATCACAAAAAAAATTTAATTTTGGTTAAGGATTTTTTGTATAAGATTGGAATTAAATACCCTAATTTTTTAGCTTTAAAAACAATTTGATATTTTTAAATATTTAATTTTTTTATTATTATTTATAAGGGGTAGAGAAAATTTTTTTTAATTAAATAAAATGAGTTTCTATAGAAAATTTTTTTCTTATATATAATTATTAAATTTAAAAAGTTTTCTTTATGGATTTTTTTTCTATAAAATTTCCTATAGAATTATTTTTTTTATAGAATTTTTTTTTTTTTTTTTTGAGAGGAAAAAATGTTGTATAATTTGTGTTCCTCTTCTATAAAATTTTCTATAGAAAATTTTTTCCTATAGAAAATTTTTATATTAGATTGAAATTTGTTAGTAAATACCCTAATCTTTTAGCTATAAAAACAGTTTCATATTTTTAAAATATTTTTTTTTATTATTTAAAATGGAGAAATTTTTTTTTTAAATTAAATTAAATAAAATGATTTTTTTAAGAGAAGATACACTTCAGCCATTAATGCATTTACTAATTGTATAACTTCCTTTGGAAAGAGATTTGTGGAACAAGATTAACGTGAGTACCTGCCATACTCGGCCTAACCTCACGGGGGTCTTACCACCGAGGGAAACTTAGGCGTAGACTAGCGTCCCCATTGTGTAGTATAACAACACTTTACGATTGCCACCAATCGCTTTTTGTGTGTGATACAGTCACAATGAGTAGCAATGTATATAATATGGCAAGCCTTTCCAAGGCAAGCCTAGATCCATATTATAACCTCTTGCTTAGGGGTTTGGAGACTATCCAAACTCTGTCTGATGAGAGTGCAATAGCACACTTGATCGACCTTGCACCTTACCTACTTAATCGATCTTAAACCACAGCCACCACGTATACCCCCGAAGGGGACCTCACCAATAACCGGTCACAGAGAGGATAGGCTCTCTGTGGGGCCACCGATTCCCGTGGTACCAGTCCTTTGGGCACTGGTCAGGCCTCGAAGAGGACCCGTGATAAAACAACAGACCTTTTCTTCCAGATTTAGGCTCTAGGAACCCTAGCGTCTGGTGCCCCTATTTTCCCCGAGCGGACCGCGTCAAAGCATTTGCCATATTCTTGCAGTGACATTTGGAACCGCCGGGGGTACTTTGGAAAGAGATAGGAGCAGATAAGACGCATAGTTAGAGTGATAGTAAAGCTTCGATTTCGGCAATACTGCAATTGAAGGTTATGTTGTTTTAGAGCGCTGAAACGCCTCTGGTGTTATTTAGGCGTACAGATTTTAAGCTAGTATAGCCATTAGTATAGCCGGCTTAGGATCAATACATATTAAAAAAAAAAAAAGATGTTGCCACGGCTGGGAATCGAACTCGTGACTAGAGCACCCCCAATTTTCCAAGAATTTATTGACCGTTTCTAGAGCTATTTCACCAATGGATCGGACGTTATTATTAGGACGTGAATCCCTGCTGAATTATTCGCATATCATCGTTCTTTCAAGGCACCAGATTAAGTCTAAAGCCGTTAAATCGCAGCTCAAAGGCAGTTAATTGACATTACCAAAATTCCTGTTCACACGACTAACGAACTTAGTGCGCAAAAGATCGATTGTTTTATTGACTGTGCGCTAGCCAAAGCCATAAAAAGTGCCAAGTGCTGAACTAATATAACATTTTCAGCAGCGTTTTCGAAAGGAAAAAAATCCACACTAAACTGTCACTTTCTGCACAGAAAAAATTTGTTGCACCAATTAAATGTTTTAATTAATTTTAAATTAATGATCAATTAATTATTTAATTGATTCAAATATATATATGTATAAAATAGAACAAAAAATTCCTGATTAAACAAATAATTGCATTAATTAAGTATTTAATTAAATTCTAATTCGTAACCAATTAAAACCTTTAATTGGTAAAAATATTTTTTTCTGTGTGTGGATGCAGTGACTTCTCGACAATGACGTGTGGATTTAATATTAATATTAATGATAAGATTAATTTTACTGTTTTGTTATGAAATTGCTCATAAAGGGTCTGCCAGTAGAGACTTCTGAATTTTGACAGTTTATGACCGCTATCAACGGTCTTTGAAGCTAAAATGGTCGAATTAGCTGTAATTTATTCAGTCTGTTCTGCAAAAGCACTATGGGCGGGATAATAACGTTCCTCAATATTCGAAACGATAGCATTGTTTTATTTAAATGGATGTTCTTTTAATCTAAACATGCATCGTAAAATCAACTTCAGCGGTGTGAATCATGGGTAGGTCAACGAGCAATCGTGTCGAATTTGGGACGACAGCAATGATCACATGACAGAAATGGTCACTGTTTGAAGCATTTTTTTAGAACGACGTTGGCCGGGCTATTAATGTCAACGGCGAGGGCTATAGTTTGATGATTACCAACTGCTTTTAACCTCAATATACAAAATGGATACAAACGGCATGTTGTTTAAAAAAAAGGCCCTAATTGCTCATGTCATTGTCATTGAACATTCTGCACCAGCGATTGGAGTCCATGATCAACTCACGTGGAGATGATGTATACTGGTCACCGAGATCCTGCGTTAACTAAGACCTGAAACTTTTTCTTATGGGGTTTTATTAAGTCGCAGCTCTATGAAAATAAACTACAAACAAGAGCGGCCCTCAAAGCCAACATAACCCACGCCACCGGTCAAATTCAGGCTGATTTATGCGCCAGAGTCATGAAGAATTGCAAATTTTTCGTCACCTAGCACACCCAAGGCGGAAATTTCCATTCATAATGTTATCTATAAGCCTTCCAAACGAAATAAAATATTTCAGTGATAGACACACCCGTCTTTAAATTAAATTGAAGATAGATAGCGCTTCACGAAAGACCCTTTACATGTTTATTTTTGTAATGTTTGCATTTAAATATATATTTTGTACAAATAGCTATTTATAAACTTTAAGCTGCTAACAACCACACTTCAATTTATTAAACAATATTACAATTATAATTAATCTGACATTTGTTTCTTAAATCTCTAAAATTAATATCAATCATACGCTACCCCGAACTTCTTAAATAAATTGCAATTATTTCTTTTCCCATTTTACTATTTTCAATGCAGAAGCTTTATTAAATTAAATGCAAATTTATTACCTTCCATCAATGGTATATAATTAATTTTCTGCTGGTATTATTTAAATAGTAAAATTCAATTTAGCAAACAATTGCTACAGGATGTGGTGGTGTTACAACTTTTCAATTAATTTGATAAAATCTTTTTAAGTTAGGCAAATATTTGTGTTGTCTATTGGACACTTGTCTTCTCTGAGCCTTATGCATACGAAATTATTAATCAGTTAGTTACCTGTTAACACTAATTAAATATTGTTAAACAATAATATGAGATGATGTTGAGCAGCTTGGAAAGGTTATTAAGGAAAATAACAAAGTAAATAATTGCATGGCAAATTATAAAGGAGACTGGCAGAACAAATTCAATAAGCCTAATACCGGTGAAAAATTTAATTAAAATTGAAATTTATTAATATAAACATAAGGGGCTTTCCACACCAAAATTATTCAAAGTCTTTTATTTGAAAAATCCATCTTGTTTTGTTGTGTTTCTTTTGAAATGTTCCTTTGAAATGTTTCCTTTTTATAAAAAGTTTTAAACATTTTTATAAAATTAATCTTTTCTGGCTAAAAAAAAATTCTGTTGCTTGTAGATTTAAAAAAGTGATATTATTTTTAAGAAGTTCAATGAGTTCTTTATTAAATTCTATTTATATTCAATTGTCTAAATAGTTTATAAATTATTACCCTTAATTTTTCCTTTTTTAATCTATAATTAATAACACTCATACGCTCCTTATACCTAAAATAAATTTTTATCAGTTTTCGGCTATTGTAAATCATTTTTGAGTATTCTGTGAACAAATTATATATGTGACGCTTAGAGTAAAAGAAATTTAAGTACTATTTTTTATAAAAAAAATGTTTCTTTTTTATAAAAAGATTTAAACATTTTTAAAAAATTAATCTTTTCTGGCTAAAAAATTTTGATTTAGCGGAAAAATTTCTTTTCACCATTATGTTGCTTGTAGATTTGAAAAAGAGATATTATTATTAGGAAGCTCGAAGAGTTTTTTACGAAATTCTATTTAAATTCAATTGTCTAAATAGCTTATAAATTATTACCCTTCATTTTTCCATTTTTAATCCATAATTTATAACACTCATACGCTCCTTATACCCAAATTAAATTTTTATCAGTTTTCGGCTATTGGAAACCAATTTTGTGTATTCTGTGAATAAATTATATATGTGAGGCTTAGAGTAAAATAAATGTAAGTACTATTTTTGATAAAAGTTATTTTTCTTATAGACTATAGGCTAAATTAAAAAAAAAAATATTTTTGTTTTATAATTGATTTTTAAAAGAAAAATTTCATATAAAATTTGACCAATAAACCTTTTATAAACGAAAAAAATATTTCTTATGAATATGGCCCTATATAAGTAAATGTATTGTTAAAGTAGGCTTAAGTTCTTTTTTTACAAATTAATTATTAATTTAAAGTAGGCTTAAGTTCTCTTATTCTCTCTGACTAATAATAGGATTGAAAGAATATTTTTTTTTACAAATTAAGTGATTAATTTTAAATCAAAATGGGAAAAAATTTTAAATGCATTAATAAATAGTTCGACAAACTAAATTAAATATACAATACTATAGGAGCAAAGTTTTAAAAGTTCAGAGTACATGAGATCAAACTGTAGAACTTCTAATAAAAACAAATATTGCGTTAGCTGCACCACAGAGTAAATTAGTACTTTTAAATTTTGTTCTCTGACTTCAGTGCTCAAAATATTCTCTTGCTTGACTTGATAGTTTAAAAAATGTGTCGACAGCTTTTTAAATAAAAAAAGCAAATTTTTTAATTTCACTTTAACCCATTGTGCTCTATACCCTTCATTGTTTAAACTCATGTTTATTCTAGTTTTTTCTTTAATTTACTATTAATACCTTATTAAGGAGAAAAATTTAGAAAAAGTTAACAAGTTAACAAATATAAAGTTATTTCTTTCACTAGGATAATATTTTGAGGGCAGCACAATTTAAGTAATAAGACAGAGTTTTATCTAAATTGAATAAATTTTTTTTTTCTTAACATAATTTAGTGTTTTTCAAAGATTTATTAATTTTATAAAATTAAAAAAATAAAAAAAAAATAAATTTCTACAGCAGATATTTTAAAAATTCTTGAATAGAGTTTAAACAGGAGTTTAGTTTGTTAAAGCTTTAAGTCCTTATAAGCATAAACCAGTTTATTTTTTATGTTAAAATGTAGCATTTAGTATTTAAAATCAATTTGACTAATATTGGCCATAATTAAAAATACTCATACGCCACCTATAACCAAAATAATATTTTTATAAAAATTACTGCAATGGCAGTTATTTAAGCTTTATTTTTATATAATTTTTTAAAACTTAAAGGCCACTTCAACCAGTTCCTATAATTGTTATAATTAATTCGTAAATTTATTTACTTTTAATATACAAATAATCTTTAATAAATTTTTGTTCTTAAACAAGTTATACCATTCTTTTACCCTTACACTCTACTAATGACAAACAAAAAGTGCAGACCAAGTCAACAAATTAAGTTAGAGAAGGCATAAAATAAAAAGTATCAAATTATTTATGAATTCCACTTTTGTTGACAAATAACAGTTGCAACATCTGTTGTAAGATTTGATTGTATTTCTGTTTAGGGGAAGATTTTTAATTAATTCTCTTTTTCCTTTTATTTAATTTTTCTATTTAATATAACAAGAACAAAATTTTATTTATCAAGACCAAGTATCCCCCCATCCTTCTACTTAATTTAAGATGCTATTGTCCAGCTTTTTTAATTGAGTAGGTTTATGAAGTGCAAGTTTCTGAAACGAATTAATTATATTAAGTCTTAATTACTTCCTTTTTTGTCAGGCTTAAGTAATGACAAAATATGACAAAAAAGTAGGAATATTCAATTCAATTGGATATTTTATTTTTTGCTACTGTTAAAAGTAATTTTCCAGCAAAAGGTTTTATTGCTATTTTCTAGATTTTTTTCTATCAAAAGAAGAGGGTTCAATTCCAAAAATTCTTAACCTTTTCCCTGGGGCTTTAAAAACGACGATACAAAGCAATAATATTGCTGATTAGCAGTAATATTTTAGTAGGCTTAACGAGTAGAAAAGGAAAAAGGTAAAGGAAGTTACTCTTAAGTTCATTTCTATCTCTTGTTGTATTCTAACTATTGATGCCGGAAATTGTTTTGGGCAGGATATTGAAAAGAAAACGTTAAGTAAGCAAAAAAGTAAGTTAAAAGGGGGACGTATTAGAAAACGTATAAATGTAAATATAAGATTTTTTTAATCAGCAATGAGAAATATTTTGATGTTATATTTTACGTTAAAAAAAATTTGAAATCCAATTAGAAAATAAAAATTACAAATATTAACTTACAAAAACTTAACTTTAAACCCTTTTAACTTATAACAAACATTACAATCGAGATTACTTATTTAAATAAACCGTAAAACTGCCTAAATCCCACTTAAGTTAAATTTATATTTTACTAGCTTTTAACGCCTGCTATAAAAACTTGCCAACTTTTCAATAAATCGTTGAAAAAATTTTAATTTTTTATACCAAATAAAGTTTTTTATTTAATTGTTCACTTTAGCGTATGATTGATATTAATTAAGAAGTTTTTTTATAAATTGTTTAATAACTCTAAAATTTTGTGTTTTAACTTAAATACTATTAATGTTTCTATTGCAAAACCCTTTAGCTTACTACTTCGTATGACTATATTTCTCTAAATTTGCAACGCAGTGAATTTATGGCAATATTAATTTAGTCTACCTAATATACCCTTGTCATTCTTGGTACCAAAAATTTCTTTTAATTTAATTTCTTTAGCTGCAGATTATGTCCCGTTTTTAAATGATTTATATTTAAAAAAAATCTTATCTGCAGCCGTTTTATTCTGCATAATTTTGCTGAAGTATATTTTATTTAAGCAAACCGGCGCAGACGACGCATGGGAGTATTAAATAGAGTTTGTATTTTTATCAGGCCAATAAATTTATTTCTGAAAAAAAAAGTTAGTTTAAGATTTATGACGAAGTATGTTTCAGATTTTTTTTTATTTTAGCAAAACAAGCACTTATGCTATGCAAATGTGTCAACAAGAGAATATGGAGGTTATGTCTCTTAAGTTTATTTTTAATATGTATGAGTGAAATCCTAATTTAAAACCAAATGAATATTCATATCTTATAAATTTATATTATATTCATATTTAATAAATTTTAAATAAATTTAATAAAAATGTTAAAAATTACCTTTAGAGAGAAATAATGATTTTAAACAATACAACTCAGTAAATGTTCTTATTTTCTTGTTCAGTAGGTAGATTTTATTTCTTTTTCTTCTACTAATTGCCTTTACATCTCTTTGAATTAAAACCTTAAGAAATTTCCACAACTTATTCAAACAATTTTAGTTATTAAACATTTCGTTTAAGTTACTTTGAATTAATATCAATTATACGCCATGTTATATAAGAGTAAAAAAAAATAATAGATTTAAGTAAATACTTTAATATTTCTTTGTAAAAGTCTTTAGCAACCAATTAAATATATATTTTAATCTATTTAATTAAAACATTTGAAATGTTTCAAAGTTTATTTAAGTAGAAAAATGTAAAGAAATAAGCAACACTTATATACGATTGTAGAAAAATAAAGTTCTTAAGAAGAATCCTAATAAAATATACTAAGTTGCAATACGTGGGCTGTGTGAGAAATTAAATTAACTTAAAGGTGAAAATATAAAAAATAAATAATTAAAAAGAAAGAAAAATAGTAAACATTATTGAAACTAATTTAAATTTGTAAAAACTTTTGTAAATGAAATAAAATAATTAATACAAATAAAAAATTTTTAAAACATCGTTAAATAAAATAATTACTACATATTAAAAAATAAAATATACTTCAACATAAACATATATTATAAAAAATTGACTACTTAAATTTTTCTCATATCCCAAGCATTATGCAGCCCTATGTTCCACTGGAAATTAAAGGATTAATTATATATATACAGTAGAAAAGTCGTATATCATTGCAATGATGCCAGGTTCAGAAATGAACGATTTCGGAATTCAACAAAATTCGACCTTATATACGAATCGCATTGTTTTAAACTGTATGAGTAGCATGAGGCGTATGATGAATATTAATTTTAAGTTTATGTGATTACTTGGTCAATAAGTCTAGTTGTAGCAGAGCTATATGCATTTTTTTTGTTAAGCATCAAGGCAACAGATTTGATATAAAATCACTTTCTAAAATTAATAAAAACAAATTGTCTTTTTACAACTAAAAAATTATCTTGATCTTGAAAGCACAGTAGAAAAGTCGTATATCATCGTAATAATATACGTGTTCAAAAAATGACAAATTTTAAAATTTTTAGTATAAGAAATCAACAAAATTCGACCTTATATACGAATCGTATTGTTAGATTTATAGATGCCTTATACTGTATGAGTAATTATTTAAGTTTTTTTAATAACTTGTACTATGAGGCGTATGATTAATATTAATTTTAAGTTTATGTGATTACTTGGGCAATAAGTCTAGTTGCAGCAGAGCTATATGCATTTTTTTAAAGCATCTAGGCAACATATTTGATATAAAATCACTTTCTAAAATTAATAAAAACAAATTGTCTTTTTACAACTAAAAAATTATCTTGATCTTGAAAGCACAGTAGAAAAGTCGTATATCATCGTAATAATATACGTGTTCAAAAACTGACAATTTTTAGAATTTTTAGTATAAGAAATCAACAAAATTCGACATTATATAAGAATCGTATTGTTTGATTTATAGATGTCTTATACTGTATGAGTAATTATTAGAGTTTTTTTAATAACTTGTACTATGAGGCGTATGATTAATATTAATTTTAAGTTTATGTGATTACTTGGGCAATAAGTCTAGTTGCAGCAGAGATATTTGAGAATTTTTGATTTAAGCACAAAAGCAACATATTTGATATAAAATCATTTTCTAAAATAAATAAAAAAGTTGTGTTTTACAACTAAAAAATTATCTTGATCTGTTTATTTTATAGTTTCTGCAAAATTATTATTTCATAAAGTTAATCTTTCTTTAAAAACACACATACATATATTGTAAATTTTTTTCAAATATTAATAAACTTCTAGGAGACAGTTACTCAATTCATTTAAACATATCACTTAAACATAATAAAAAGTACGAACGTATTGACTTTAAGTTCCTGATGCGATTCTATGACATTCGGATAACATATTGAAAAGTGTTGTATGCATTGGGGCAATAGTTTATATAAAAATTCAACAATATTTTTTAAACTTCTGTAGAATCTGACGACTTAGCTCATAGGCTGTGCATTAAGTTTGTTTGGCATTATCGAATATTTCATATATTGCGTGTATTTCATATTAAAACTTATTTAATCTTGGGTAATTTTGTCTTGAAGTTAAATGACAACCCCTGTGTTCGGGCTTCTATTCTGATAGAAGCCCGTATTTATCTTGTGATTTTTGTGATTTAAATATGTATCTGCAATAAATATGTATCTGCCTCGAAGACTTTCATCGGAACATAGTTGTTTCTTCAATTTAATAATAATCGAAATTGATTACCGAAATTGATTACTATGGGGAATGCATATCGAAATAGCTATTTCGCTAGTGCTTCACTAGCTCATCAGTGGATTTTTTCCAATTTTTCTGAATAAAAACTTATGCTAAAAACTTAATAGACTAAATCAGAAGTTCAATCAGCCTAGAAAGAAAGCCAAATCTAAATTTCTAAACAAAGCAAAAAACCATAGCTACCATTTCGATTTTAAAAAGTTCATTTTATTTTTCTTTCAATTTTCTACATATAACTACTAACTAAATACTCCGTAAGATCGAGTTTTTGTTTGAATCAATTTCAAAATTGGGATGTGAATGTGATTCCTAGTGAGCAACAGACTTATTGTAGAAAATACATTATGTTTTTCATTTTGGCGGAGCGAAGTGTATCTCTAGCATTATCTTCAGATCATTTACCTAATATGGTTTCAATATGGAATAACCGAGAAATACTATCATCGCTAGTACTTTTAGAAACTGCTAGCATTAAGGTAAATAGGATAAAATACAGAAAATATCTCAGAGCTATTTTTGCGGAAAAAACAGGAATACATTTGTGTTTAATAAAAGGCTAGGCGATCGATCACTTATCTTATTTAGGGTATAATTAATAACACTCATACGCTCCCTATAGTAAGAAAATTATTATAAATTTTAATTTTATTTGAACTAGACGTAGCTGTCTAGAAAATGCATTCCACTCTGCTTGTCTCTAATTTTTCCTTATCTATTTATAATTAAGAACTTAAGCCTAAATAATTAATTTTTTAAGTATTATTAAGTAAGAAAATATTTTTTTTATCAATTTAAAGCACATGACAACTATTTTAGCTTAATATTTGAAGGTTTAAATTTAATGTATCTTTAATTTCAAATCAAATGACAGTTAGTGGTTTAGTTGGAATTTTTGTTGAAGACAAGGAACTTAAAACAAAACTTATTTATATATTTATTTATTTATTTATTTATTAAATGTAACAATACAATTACAAATTATATTCTAACTTAAATTATAGAGCATAGTAACAAAGACCTTCACTCGTTGTAGTGAAACACCCAGAGCCTTTGGTGGGAAAACAAAACTTATAAATTAAGGTTTCTCTACATTTTTTCTTTTTTATATTTTATAATAATATTTTTAATCAATTGCTATTATTATTATTCTTCATCTGCAGTATGAATCATACAGTTACAAAATTGCGTAATTAATAATAATCATACGCCTTTTACAACAAGGCGTATGATTAATATTAATTTTAAGGTAAGGTAATTTCCTCAGCTGTGCATTTAACTAAGTGACTTTTTCTTATTTAATTAGTTTTAAAAATTTTATATTTATTTTAAAGCTTTCTGAAGCCTAAAAGTTTCTTCAATAACCCTCGTTTTTCAACTTTGATTTCTTTACTCAACTTGTTCTTCTTTACAAAAGTAATTGAGAACTTTGCATTACTTTTATTCTGCTTTATTGCATTTTTTCTTTTTTTTTAGATCTTTTTTTTTTTTTTTGTTAATCAAACTGCTTGGAAGTTTACATTGTATTACGGTTTATAACTAATAAATAAGAAACAAAAAATTGTAATTTAGGTAAAACTTTTATTAGAAGAAAAAACAGTACAAAAAATTTAATTTGATTTGATTTCGAAATTGCAAAAAAAAAAAAAATAATAAAAAATACAATATTGTAAAAAAATGTAAAAATTTCTTAATCAAACCGATAAATTATTAAACGAGAAACATTTTTAGTGTTTAATAGTTAACACTTGTATATGCTGATACCTTTGTCGCAGAGATACAAAAGATGTTTATAACTTAAGCTGGCAGCTTTAGCTTTAGATTAAACTTCTCATATTTGCTGCGTCTTTGTAAGACATTAAAAAGAGTTAATGTTTCACTTTATATTAAAAAATAAATTTAAAAGACGTTTAAGCTTTTACTACAATAGCTGCTGACACTGCTGAGAACTGGCGCTGTATGCCAACCTTAAGTAAATGAGTTATAAAAAATGTGAGGCTGGGGTTGAACATTAAAATTTTACTGTTGTTTTTATTATATTTTCATATTTAAAATGACATCATTTTTCAGGTTATTATTTGCAACAAGACAAGTTCAAATGAATTTTCAGCTTTATTTGATAAACATAAGAATAACCTGAATATGAAGTGATGGAATTTTATATAAAATTAATTAAAAGTAATTTTAAGAAAGCAGTTGCTTTTTATTTCTCTAACTCTAGGGAGAAATGGATATAATTAAATTCTTATTGCTTACGGTTTTCTTTAAAAACAGAAACTGGCGCTAGGTGGTTTTAAAACTTTATATTAGGTTTAAGCTGAATATAAACAAAATTATAAAAAATCAACATTTATTTTCAAAAACAGTTGTTAAAACTATAATATAATTTTTTTTTTGTTTAACAATAGCCGTCTTTTTTCAATTATAACCTTAAATTTTAAATATTTGCAGAAATTAAAAACACTCATACGCCTCAGTACACTCTCATTGAATATTTTTATAACTTTAAACCCCAACACCATTAAAATTCATAGAATTGTGTTCATCTAAATTGAATCAATAAAAAAAATGTTCTTTATTCTCCTTGCCTTTTTTGAAACACAATTAACTTCTACTGGTACCAGCACAACAGCCATGTATGTCTAAGACTTGCGAAATGCATTATCCAATGCAAAACTTATTCAATCAACTTGAAGATACAAGATGATTTTTTTTTATGAACAGAGTATGACCAAAAACGTGCTAAATTGGCTAAAGACTTAAAGCTGTAAGAATAATAAATAATTAATAAATTTAAACAAATAACCTTTAGAAGGTAGTTAATATATAGTGGTAAAATTAGAGGTTTAGAAAAAATATATATATATATATATATATATATAATATAAACGCAAGAAAGTACATAAATTCAAGATTCAATTCTGATTAAATAAATAATCATGACAACTGATAAAAAAAATCTGTATTTTTATTTGCCAAACATTGTGATGTTTTAATTTTAGGAATATAAGGGAAATAATTTCATAGCAGGTCAAGTCTAGTTTTAATATCTTTGTGTAACACGTCGTATGATTAATATTAATTAAGTATTATTCTTATAAAATGAACTTTAGAACGAACATATTTGAAAGCGATCTTTAATAATACAGGAAGGTACAGCTAGGTAGAGTGCTTTATTAACTAAAAGGCTAATCACACATTTTTCTACAAGCGTTAGTATGTTACGAGGGCAATTTTCTAAATCTGTGACTTTGCATAAAAGATAGTTTTCAGCATAAAATGGTCTTATTTGGCCACATAGTATGATTCAAGCCCGATACATTACTGCCGGCGTTTTTTACTAGTTTTTTTATTCCCTCTGAATAATAAGATTTCGAAAGTTTCTCAAGAAAGGGCATTTATAGCAATGACGACCTCTTTATCTGGCATCCAGTTATTTCTTCAAATTTGAAAACATAAAATAGTCAAAAGGTGCTAAATCTGGAAAGTATGCTGGATGGGGTAATTGTTCGTGGCCCAACTCCTGATTTTCTCGAAGATTTGAGTCCTTGCAGGATCTTGAGTAAGCCAATTTTTGTGCGGATAGCTTTTTCACCGGTCATTAGCGATGTCGACAGCCTCAGTCACCTCTCGCACTTTCTTTCAAGAATGCAAGCAAAAGACAATTAAGCCCAGCGAATGGCTTTGCGAGAGCCTACGGTGACTGTTACAGGACGTTTTCATTGAACAGGACGTAATAATAAATTAACAGATTTTAAACTGATGGTTTGTAGTATTGATCATACAAACAACACGGTAGAAATTATTGGATCCGGACACAGTCGTTGGACCCAACCACAGCCCTTGTGCGTTAGTCTATTACTCTTGGGGGTTCGATTACTAGGTTCGATTCCTGCCCCAGGACTGTGGGTGTTTTCTGCACAAATAAGCCAGATGCTTAGTCTTAAAAAAAAGTTCCCAGCTTCATTTCCCAAGAATAATGACCTTAATATTCTTCGAACTTAAAACCCAAAATTTTTTCGTTTGATTCATTTTAAAGGAGAAAATTGCAACAAAAATTAAGAGACGGTCAAAGCCTTAAATATTTCCATTCGCCGAGAATGGAGGGAGCAAACTAACATCCACATTCTTGTAGAGTATAAAACTTTTCGGAACAAACTCAATACTATTATACGTGGCTACATTGAAAAGAAAAATATTAATTTTTTTATTTACAAAATTTTTGAAAATAAAAATTAAAACCATCATTTTTAACTGGAGAGACTTCGAAAGTGGGGCCTTGTATAATTATGGGCAAAATTTATATTAAAAAAATTTTTTGCGTACTAAACAATTTTATCTGTAGTGCCACATATTGTTTAGTTTGAAAGCTACCTTAGGCGTTAAAAGCAAGACGGTTTAAAAAAAATAGAGTCAACAGTTTGTTTTCACATTTAATTAACTTAACTTTTGCTCAATTTCAAGCAAGAGTTTAAATCTTTTTTTTATTTAATTTTAAACAATCATCTTTTCCACATCTTAAAAATTTTATATAAAATATTTTTTTTTAAGTTTTCTATTTCAATGAACTTCAAGTTTTTATAAAACAAATATACACGTTAAAATCTAACAAATCATTGCCTTTGGAGTTTCTTTTTTTTTTTTTTTTTGCCAAGGACAACAATTCAAAACTTAAGAGACTTTGGCAGGAAGAAAAGGAGTTCTTTAAACAAACAAACTAACAAACAAAAAAACAAACACATGAACATAAATTATGAAAATGTGGAAAATAAAATACACATATTCATGAGTTTGTGTAAGTTTGATTTTAGTTTTTTTTTTGTATCCTTTTGCACTACCAGCATCTATTTGCTTATAAAATGAACAAATAGCAAATATATTTCATTTTTTTACAAACAGCATGCACTTGACTTTTTTTATACAGACTTCTTTGGAAAGTCTTCTTAAAACATAAATTATAAGAAATAAATATTGGCCAGATGAAATTTTTGGATGTTTAATAAATATAAAAAATTGATTATAACTTCAATAAAAATCTTTTGAAGAATTTTAAATTATTGTAGAAAAAGGTATTGAAAAAATTCAAAAATTATAATGACAAATTTGTTGTTAATATATTTCATTTTTAAGAATTTTTAAAATTATAAAATTGTATTTAGTATTTTGTTCAGCCTTATTAATATTGTTTAAATTAAAAAGAAAATGGTCAAGCTTGAGGCCAGTATATTATTTATAAAATTGTATTACAAATGATCAGGAAATTTCTCAACAAATTTTCATGGAGTTTTTTTTACTTATTATTGGATTTAAAGTTATTTTGCCACGCTGACGTATGATTAATATTAATTATTAGTTAGCTACGCATTTATCCTTATAACTTTCTTTGTATAATCTACTTTCAAACTTTATAAATTGAACTTGAAATCTTATAAAATACACCATAAAAAACACCATGATCTTTCCTTGCTGTTAGTTCAAGATAACAATTTCTTCAATTTTACAAAACAAGAGTTTTTATTAGCTTTTAACTATAAAACTATAAAATCATTAATTGATGATAAATAAGTATTTAAATTTGATTAAAAGCATCAGGGAATGTCTCAACAAATTTTAATGTTTGTTTTTGGTTTATTATTAAATTAATTTTTTTTTGTTACGCTAGCGTATGATTAATATTAATTATTATTTAGCTACACATTTGGCTTTATAACTTTCTTCGTATGAACAACATTGTAACTTTTTTAATTGAATATGAAAGCTTATAAAATAAGCCTTTATGTCGAAGAAATATTCCTTTCTTGCTGTTAGTTAAAGAAAAAATTTCAACAAATTACCAAAACAAGAGTTTTTTATTTGCCCTTACCTGTTATCCTTAGGCACCAAAATTGATTTTCACATATATTAATTTACATGTATACATTTATTTTAATAATTATAAAATTAAATTAAAATTTAAATTTTATTAAAAACGTGGTTTTGTTGTTGTTTTTTGGTTTATTATGGAATTAAAATGTATTTTTATTGAAATTAATAATTATCACCCAAACCAGATAAAAATATAGTTAAACCAGATAATAGTAATAATAATAATAATAATAATAATAATAATAATAATAATAATAATAATAAATTTCCTATTTAAGAAAATCTCAATAAAATATTAAATCGAATCAATAAATAAACTCCAGCAGTAACTAAAGTAGAATAATGAACTAAAGCTGAAACAGGAGTAGCATGACGTATGATTAATATTAATTATTAGTTATCTACACATTTGCTTTTATAACTTCCTTAGTATAAACCATTTTAAAATTTTTTAAATTGAATTTGAAAACTTAAAAATCGGCTTTTACAAAAGAAATATTTTTTTCTTGCTGTTGGTAGAAGAAAATACTTCAAAATAAAAATTTCTGAAACAAGATTTTTTTTATTTGTATTAAAGAATATAATTTGTCTTAGAAAAAAGTTTTTTATTCTTTATTTTTCCTAAGTAAACAGTACAAAGTGTAATGTTGGTACCATAAATTTCAATTTAACTTAGTAAAATGTTGGGTGTTTTTTTTTTGAATCAACTAAAAAAAAAATACATGATCTTTAATTTTTCATCCCACTTTTTTGCTCTCACTTTATTTCATATAAATATTCATTTTATATACATTTTTCTGAAACAGTCCAAGTTTTTCAAAAGATTATTTGTAAAGTTTCTTCTCATCTCATCATTATTTCATTTTATTTCATTTCATTTTATTTCATTTCGTTTTTATTTAGTACTTCTGCATCTTATGAATCCTTAAAGCAGACAGTTTTAAGCGCCGGAAATCTGTCTGACTCATATACAAACAAATTATTCTTACAACATTTGTTTGCAAGAAAATAAAAATAAAATATTCCACTCTTTCTTTCTTGAATTTCAAATAAAACAAAAATAAAATTAATAAAACAAATTTACGGGAAAAAAGTAAACGTCTTCAAAGAAATGCTACTAATGTTGCAATGCTTCTACAACTATCTGATTTTATATTAATGCCAGGCATTACACTTTTTTGCCATGAAACAAAACAAAAAAAAAAAAAAAAAAAAAAAAAAACTTGACAAATAAGGACACTCTCCGGAAATAAATGTAAAAATGAATTGTATTTCATTTGTTTTCAACCAAGACAAATGAGAACAATTTGTTTTTCTTTTATATTTTTAAGAGTCTACCAAAGTCAACAGAAAGTAATTGTTAAAATGTAGTTTTAATATTTTTTTTATTATTTTTAAAGAAAAAATTTATCCTTTTATTTTGTCCCTTACTTGCATCTTTTTTTGTTGTTAATTTCCGTTTTCCTCTTCACGCACTTCCTATTTATAAGATTTCTTATCTAAGATTATTTTGGTGTTCTTATGACGAACACTTGGCTTTCCTCTAGCTCTTTCACTATTTCGTAACACTTTACAACTTTCAATTAACTTTAACCTTTAGATAATAAATGTTTTTTAAATCTTTTCGCTAAATAAACCTTAATGGAACTATGATGGTTGACTCTATTAGAGAGTCAACTCTATTATAGAGTCAACTCTATTATAGAGTCAACTCTATTATAGAATCAACTCTACTATAGAGTCAACTCTATTATAGAATCAACTCTATTATAGAGTCAACTCTATTATAGAGTCAACTCTATTATAGAGTCAACTCTATTATAGAGTCAACTCTATTATAGAGTCAACTCTATTATAGAGTCAACTCTATTATAGAGTCAACTCTATTATAGAGTCAACTCTATTATAGAGTCAACTCTATTATAGAGTCAACTCTATTATAGAGTCAACTCTATTATAGAGTCAACTCTATTATAGAGTCAACTCTATTATAGAGTCAACTCTATTATAGAGTCAACTCTATTATAGAGAGTCTATTCTATTATAAAGTCAATTATTTCTATGATAGAGTCAACTCTATAAAAGAGGCAACTTTATGAAAGAGTACACCAGCTGATAAAGTAAACTCGATGATAGAGTCAATTCTATTATAGAGTCAACTCTATTATAGAGTCAACTCTATTATAGAGTCAACTCTATTATAGAGTCAACTCTATTATAGAGTCAACTCTATTATAGAGTCAACTCTATTATAGAGTCAACTCTATTATAGAGTCAACTCTATTATAGAGTCAACTCTATTATAGAGTCAACTCTATTATAGAGTCAACTCTATTATAGAGTCAACTCTATTATAGAGTCAACTCTATTATAGAGTCAACTCTATTATAGAGTCAACTCTATTATAGAGTCAACTCTATTATAGAGTCAACTCTATTATAGAGTCAACTCTTTTATAGAGTCAACCTCTATTATAGAGTCAACCCTACTAAAGAGTCAACCTCTATTATAGAGTCAACTCTATTACAGAGTCAACCTCTATTATAGAGTCAACTCTATTACAGAGTCAACTGTATTACAGAGTGATAGAGTCAACTCTAAGATAGAGTCAACTCTATGATAGAGTCAACTCTAAGATAGAGTCAACTCTATGATAGAGTCAACTCTATTATAGAGTCAACTCTATTATAGAGTCAACTCTATTATAGAGTCAACTCTATTATAGAGTCAACTCTATTATAGAGTCAACTCTATTATAGAGTCAACTCTATTATAGAGTCAACTCTATTATAGAGGTAACTCTATTATAGAGTCAACTCTATTATAGAGGTAACTCTATTATAGAGTCAACTCTATTATAGAGTCAACTCTATTATAGAGTCAACTCTATTATAGAGTCAACTCTATTACAGAGTCAACTCTATTACAGAGTCAACTCTATTACAGAGTCAACCTCTATTATAGAGTCAACTCTATTACAGAGTCAACTGTATTACAGAGTGATAGAGTCAACTCTATGATAGAGTCAACTCTATGATAGAGTCAACTCTAAGATAGAGTCAACTCTATGATAGAGTCAACTCTATTATAGAGTCAACTCTATTATAGAGTCAACTCTATTATAGAGTCAACTCTATTATAGAGTCAACTCTATTATAGAGTCAACTCTATTATAGAGTCAACTCTATTATAGAGGTAACTCTATTATAGAGTCAACTCTATTATAGAGTCAACTCTATTATAGAGTCAACTCTATTATAGAGTCAACTCTATTATAGAGTCAACTCTATTACAGAGTCAACTGTATTACAGAGTGATAGAGTCAACTCTATGATAGAGTCAACTCTATGATAGAGTCAACTCTATGATAGAGTCAACTCTAAGATAGAGTCAACTCTATGATAGAGTCAACTCTATTATAGAGTCAACTCTATTATAGAGTCAACTCTATTATAGAGTCAACTCTATTATAGAGTCAACTCTATTATAGAGTCAACTCTATTATAGAGTCAACTCTATTATAGAGTCAACTCTATTATAGAGTCAACTCTATTATAGAGTCAACTCTATTATAGAGGTAACTCTATTATAGAGTCAACTCTATTATAGAGTCAATTCTATGATAGTCATTATTATAGGCTCAACTTTATGATAGAGTCAACACTATTATAGGGTCACTATTTTACAGTCATTTTTTTTATAGTAAGTTCTATAATAAAGCGAACTTTGCATAGTCAAGTCTTTTATAGCATTACCTGCCTTGGTTCAATTCTATATAGAATTATATCGATACAACTCTTTAAAAAGTTAGTTTTTAATAAAGAATTTATTTATTTTAAATCTGTTTTACTTCTTAAATTTACTTTTAATTCGATTTCCGTTTATTTGCTTTTTTACGAAATTTTCAGCGCCTCTTTGACATCATTAAATTTTTACAGCTGGTTAATTTTTCTTTTGGTAACATCTTGCTTCCTTTTTTATTTCCTTCTTGTATCTTCTGTCTATGTGAATACCTTTTTTTATTTTTTTTTTTCAATTTTTATGATTTTTCGTTTTTCGTTTTTTTTTTTTTTTGGGAAAACATGGCAACGCATTTGAATATTAAACGGGAGAAAGTATTTCTTATTTAAGCTACTTTTTTTCTGTATAAGTGACAATAAGGATTGTTCAAACATCTGTGTGAAATTTAATTGGCTTCTTTTTTATTTTATTAAAATTTTTTTTTCAGAAAACTTGGAATTTTCTTTTATGTTAAGTAGTGTGTGTGCATACAGTAAGAGTAGCAGCTTCTTAGTTTTGAATTTTATCTCTGTCACCCTGTTAGTGCAGACATTAAGTGTTCTACTTGTGGTTTGTGTCTTAAATATAGTACATGTTACTGCAATTAACGTTAGATGGCGCTTTGGAAACTTTGTAGGTAATGCAATGCCAATAATTACATAGATTGAACAGTGATTACCTGTCCATGTTACTGTTGTGGTCTATGCATGTAAATATTTTTTGATTCTGTTAATGTCGATTGCAAACCAAGGAGCACAAATAAATTCGGTGAATATTGTATTTTATTTTGATGATTGTCGTAAATGAAGAAAAGAAAAACAACAAGTAATGAATATTTTAACAGACACATTTGTTGTTAATTTTTTTTACTAACGTTTTCGTTTAGGGATAAAATAGCTAGCAAGAAGCATCTAGAAGGGAAGAGTTTATTAATTGCATAAACTAAAGATACTCGAATGTTATTTGAATTAACTAATTTTTAAAATTTATTTAATTTAATTAATTAAAAAAAATATTTACAAAAATTCCAAATTTTATTTCGAAAATTATATAAATAAGGGGTGATTCATTTCGAAATTGCCTACTTTTTTAATGAAAAAAAAAAAAAAACACAGAAAATTCTAATTTAATGGAGAATGTTTATTATCATTTGAAAGAACATTCTTTGGCATTTATTTTTTGAAAATTATGTCTATGAAATGTTGGCCGTTGCTACGTCGCATATGGTCCATCCGTTGAGTCCAATTTTCGATGACTCGTTCGAGCATTTCGACTTGTAACTGCCGAATGACACGCGTGATGTTTTCCTCCAAGGCCTGAATCGAAGCGGGTTTGTCCGCATAAACTTTAGACTTTACATATCACCAGAGGAAGAAGTCTAACGAAATTATGGGAAATTATGTGTTCGCCGAAATGTTCTCTCAATAAATCTATTGATTGATGCGATGTGTGGGAAGTGGCGCCGTCTTGCTGAAACCAAATGTCGCCGAGATCACGAGCCTCAATTTCAGGCATTAAATAGTCAGTTATCGTGGCACGACAACGGTCGCCATTGACGGTTACGTTCGCACCGGTATCATTTTTCAAGAAATATGGAACGATGATTCCACCGGCCCACAAACCACACCAAACCGTTGTTTTTTCTGGATGAACTGGCAGCTCTTGAATCTCTTCAGGTGGCTCTTCGTCCCAAATGTGGCAATTTTGTTTGTTTACTTGCCTATTGAGCCAAAAATAGGCCTTATCGCTAAACAAAATTTGCCTCGAAATCGTCGGATCTTCTTGGAACTTTTCAAGAGCCCATAGAGCGAAGCGATTTAGGCGTAAGTCTTTCCATTATGAAATGCCAAAAAATACTAAACAAAAATAACATGACAGCATGACACGACTCACACGTGATCTGTCAGAAAAAAAGGCTATTAAAAAAAGTACCTCGAAATGGATCACCCATTATATATATTGGATTCTTATACGTACAGAAGTTGATTTAGCGATGTCCGTCTGTATTCTGGTTGAAATCAACTTTGCCAAGGCAGCGGATGAGATAGAGAAAATTTAATCCTACCAATCTGCTAGGCATAGTTTCGAAACTATTGATATTGCAATTCAGCAACATCAGACCTTCGCATTCGAGGCTGCGAGCAATAAACCACGCCTACCTACATTTTGTTTTTATTAATTTTTTTTTGTTGTAATGATTTTTATTTGCTTTTTTTTATTAGACGGCCACTCATAGTTCCCATACAGATCTCTCAGGTGGCAATAACCCCCTGGGAGGGTCAATTTTGTGTTTGTTTTAAGGTTAATATGCTTTTACTGCTCTCATTTACCCACAGGGTGGCCACTGGGAACCAGTACTCCTAGGGGGCAACATTTTTGAAAGGTTTTATTCTTTTTGTCTGGCCATTCTAAGGCAATAGGGATTACAGGACGGTGCTATGGGGCCCAGGGTGATGGTGATGGACCGTTTTCGGGAGGGGGAGTGTTTGTTTGGGGTTAATATTGAGTTCGTTCTTGCTTTTATTTTACTTAGGTTTGCCTATAATTTCTAAGAGTGTACTTTTTTAATTTAATAAATTTAACCCTTTACATTGGGTGAAATTAAATTTTTTGTAACACTTTGTGGTTTGTGGTTTCGGTATCAATTGTAATCAGTTTACTTATTGGTAGTTTATTTATCAAATATTTTTTTTTATTACCGATTATAGGTTGCGTTGAAAGAAATATCGAAAACTTAATTTATATCAATCGGCTGCTGGTTATTTCAAGCTTTTTCAAACTGGGCTGTTAAAAAAAATTCAAAATAATTAAAAAAGTTAAAATGAAAAATGTTCTTGTTTTTATTAAATACATTTATTTATTTAATCCTAGTCCTTGTGGGGGGACACAAGGTTCCTTTTCTTCGGCTTCACCTCCACCTCCACCACCAATCATATCCAAAAGATCGGACAAAGTCATATCACCCAATATGTCATTGATCACAGGCACCATCTTGTTATTGGTTAGTTCAGCTAAATTGTTGCTATTATCTTTAACAGTAATCATAACCCATTCCTCAATAAAACGATTTAATTTTTTATTTACTATACTTATTTTCGATAGACCTTCAATTTCCGATTTCACCTCTTCCAGCGAAATGTAGACTCGTATTTCTTTTACAGTCACCTTATTACTTATTAGACCCAAATGATATTTAATCACACCCCATACGGTCAAGTTTTTCAGCGAAAATTTTGCAGGTCCAGATCTTGTTACAGCCTTGCCATCCTTGACAATGAGCGTATTATAATTGGTTGTAAGGAAGACATTATTCCAATTAAATTTAAAGTAGCCACGACTTAAAAACACATTGATATTAAGTTTAAGAATATCAATATCGTTTAAACCGTGCAAACTGAAGTTTGTTACTTCACCAAAAATTTTAGTGTTATTGAGGTTAATATTGAATTCTTGATAGTCCGTTTGATACGGAGCCAATGGTGGTATATCGTACTCTGGAAAACCACAGGGCATTTGCTTCTTGATATCTTCAATGGTATTAACCACTTGGCTGGATACAAAGCGTTGTTTTTCTGAAAGAAGCAAAAAAAAAATGGTATTCTTGAATAACACTAAACAAAAAATATATAATCCATAGTGCAATTTAGGTTAAAACTTAGACTTTTTCAGTGTTTTTTTTTTTTTTAAATCCAGACATTCAGAGAAACTGGAGTGACAACAAAATTGTTATAGTTTTATTGGAATATCCTTTAAGGTCCTCTAACTTTTTTTAAATTTAATATTATAATTTAATTTAATATAAAAGCCAGACATCAATGAATGGATAAAAAATTATGGATTTTTTTATTCAAATCAATAACTACATTAGCCCAAGGGCGCCTATCTTCCTTTTTGATTATTCCTTATTTAGCAATAATTTTTTTTTTATAATTTTCTCTTTAACTTACCTTCAGCAATCTTTTGAAATTCCGCTCCCCAGGTAAGTGGCATTACAGTCAATAAAACGACCAAGACCTCCATGGCTCTTTTTGACACTGAACTCTTGAGCGTTTAAAAAATGGAATTTTAAGCAAAATTCATTATCGTACAACTGAAATAATCTCAAGAAAATCCTAGATTTCAAATATAAGAGTAATAAAAAATGTTATCAATTATTTAAAGATAATTTTAAGTTACGACGTTATGGTGAGAATTACCAAAAAAAAAACAAACACCGCTAATCATTTTCACCTACAGTTGTCGGCTAGTTAACACTTTTGCACATAATTCTTGCTGTATACACTTATACATTATAGCGGATAAGCAATCATGCTACTACAACTAATTGCTTATAATTCTCATTTAATTAATAATAAAATATAAACCGTTGCCTCCGAAATATTCGCCAAATATGGTGGCCCAGAACCATATCGAATGAAGATCTATGGAGAACTATTCGCCAGCAGAATATCAACACCGAAATAAGACAGAGAAAATATGTATGGATTGGGGACATTCTGCGAAAACCTTATGATGACCCTCCACATGCTGCTCCGGCCTGCAAGGTGTACGACATTGTGGAAGATCACCAACAACATGGCGCCGAACTGTTTTTGGCGAAACCGGCTAATCGATTACCGAATTAAGATTACTAGCACGAGACAGAAATAACTGGAAATCTTTTGTAGAAACCTTAAGCTCCTAAACATGGAGTATGGATTTAAATAATAATATATTTTAAGTTCGAGTGGAGAAACCATCGACATGCTTACTTAACATAAACTTATTATAATTGGTCATGCTGGCAATATTTCAGTTACATAAAGAACCCCATTCAGGTATGTTCTAATTGATTCAAATAACCCATTTTTCATCTCTAGAGTTTTGGTCATTTTCTATTTTCCACCCCTATAGATTTTTCCCTGAAAAAGAACTGAATGTATTGTTTGCGGTTTTGAATTCTACTCCTTAGAGGTTTCACAGGATATACCGGAACCCCATTCAGGTCTTGACCCAAAAACCAATTTTTATATTTCTATAACCAACTTCACTACTTAACGCTCTGTCAAAATCGTTAATTTACGCTCAACGCGCTTGTTTAGGTTTTACAGTAACGGTAGTCAAAAATGGTAATCTGTTAAATGACTAACAGTGCTCTGTTAACGTTAAAAAGTACTCTAAGGTTAAAAATTTGGTTTTTGTCTTTGCTAGTTAAATACAATTTAATCACCGCATTAGTGCAGACAATTTATGCTACTTTTTATTACTCAATACTTAAGTAATGGATACTCAATACTTCAACACACATAATAGAAACGCACTGTTAATCAGAGTTTTAATGAACTCGTTCAGTGTTTATAATTTGTTTTTAAAAACTATAACGTTTAAAGAATCGAATAACTACTTTTGAGTATTGAGTACTAGAAAAATTGAACAAGTGCTCGGTACTCCATAACCACTACTCAATACTTTGCCAGCACTACATTCCATACATTATTATCATTACAATGTGTCAGTATGACAAAAAAAATTTGAAAGGTTAGACTTTTCGAACTTTTCGAAGTATTAATAATGCCCTGTAAATTGGGTCAAATAAATTGAATTGAATTGACGTTTGTGGTTACGGTGCCAATTGTAATCTCGCTACATATTTGTAATTTATTGGTCTTTTTTTATTATTGAGTATAGTTTAAGTTAAAAGAATTTGCAAAATTTAAATCAAATATTTATTTAAAATCTCATTCATATTAACCGGCAGCTAACTGTTTTCAATCTTGTTTGTTGATAAAAATTTCTAAATATTTAAAAAGATTTGAAAAACACGTTTTTATAAATAGGTTTTTATTTATATTTAATAAATTTACTCATTTAATCCAAATCATTCTGTGGAGGGACACAAGTTTCCTTTTCTTCACCTCCACCGCCAATCGTACCCAAAAGATCCGACAATTTTCTATCACTCAATACGTCATTGATCAGAGGCACCACCTTGTTATTGGTCAGTTCGGCTAGATTGTTGCTATTATCGTTAACATTATACATAAACCAATCCTCAATAATACTATTAAATTCTTTATTTATTATATTTATTTCGGATAGACCACCAATTTCCGATATTACGTCTTCCAGCGAAATGTAGACTCGTAGTTCCTTTATCCTCAGCTTATTACTTAATAGACCCAAACGATATTTAATCACACCCCAAAGGGTAATGTTTTCAAGCGAAAATTTTGCTGGTCCAGATCTTGTTACAGCCTTGCCATCCTTGACAATGGTCACATTATAATTGGTTGTAAGGAAGACATTATTCCAATTAAATTTAAAGTAGCCACGACTTAAAAACACATTGATATTAAGTTTAAGAATATCAAAATCGTTTAAACCGTGCAAACTGAAGTTTGTTACTTCACCAAAAATTTTAGTGTTATTGAGGTTAATATTGAATTCTTGATAGTCCGTTTGATAGGGAGCCAATGGTGGTATATCGTACTCTGGAAAACCACAGGGCATTTGGTTCTTGATATCTTCAATGGTATTAACCACTTGGCTGGATACAAAGCGTTGTTTTTCTGAAAGAAGCAAAAAAAAAATGGTATTCTTGAATAACACTAAACAAAAAATATATAATCCATAGTGCAATTTAGGTTAAAACTTAGACTTTTTCAGTGTTTTTTTTTTTTTTTCTTAAATCCAGACATTCAGAGAAACTGGAGTGACAACAAAATTGTTATAGTTTTATTGGAATATCCTTTAAGGTCCTCTAACTTTTTTTAAATTTAATATTATAATTTAATTTAATATAAAAGCCAGACATCAATGAATGGATAAAAAATTATGGATATTTTTATTCAAATCAATAACTACATTAGCCCAAGGGCGCCTATCTTCCTTTTTGATTATTCCTTATTTAGCAATAATTTTTTTTTATAATTTTCTCTTTAACTTACCTTCAGCAATCTTTTGAAATTCCGCTCCCCAGGTAAGTGGCATTACAGTCAATAAAACGACCAAGACCTCCATGGCTCTTTTTGACACTGAACTCTTGAGCGTTTAAAATATAGAATTTTAAGCAAAATTTATTATCGTACAAATGAAATAATCTTAAGAAAATCCTAGATTTCAAATATAAGAGTAATAAAAAATGTTATCAATTATTTAAAGATAATTTTAAGTTACGACGTTATGGTGAGAATTACCAAAAAAAAAACAAACACCGCTAATCATTTTCACCTACAGTTGTCGGCTAGTTAATACATTCTTGCTGTATACACTTATACATTATAGCGGATAAGCAATCATGCTACTACAACTAATTGCTTATAATTCTCATTTAATTAATAATAAAATATAAACCGTTGCCTCCGAAATATTCTCCAAATATGGTGGCCGAGAACCATATCGAATGAAGATCTATGGAGAACTATTCGCCAGCAGAATATCAACACCGAAATAAGACAGAGAAAATATGGATGGATTGGGCACATTCTGCGAAAACCTTATGATGACCCTTCACATGCTGCTCCGGCCTGCAAGATGTACGACGTCGTGGAAGATCACAAACAACATGGCGCCGAACTGTTTTTGGCGAAACCGGCTAATCGATTACCGAATTAAGATTACTAGCACGAGACAGAAATAACTGGAAATCTTTTGTAGAAACCTTAAGCTCCTAAACATGGAGTATGGATTTAAATAATAATATATTTTAAGTTCGAGTTGAGAAACCATCGACATGCTTACTTAACATAAACTTATTATAATTGGTCATGCTGGCAATATTTCAGTTACATAAAGAACCCCATTCAGGTATGTTCTAATTGATTCAAATAACCCATTTTTCATCTCTAGAGTTTTGGTCATTTTCTATTTTCCACCCCTATAGATTTTTCCCTGAAAAAGAACTGAATGTATTGTTTGCGGTTTTGAATTCTACTCCTTAGAGGTTTCACAGGATATACCGGAACCCCATTCAGGTCTTGACCCAAAAACCAATTTTTATATTTCTATAACCAACTTCACTACTTAACGCTCTGTCAAAATCGTTAATTTACGCTCAACGCGCTTGTTTAGGTTTTACAGTAACGGTAGTCAAAAATGGTAATCTGTTAAATGACTAACAGTGCTCTGTTAACGTTAAAAAGTACTCTAAGGTTAAAAATTTGGTTTTTGTCTTTGCTAGTTAAATACAATTTAATCACCGCATTAGTGCAGACAATTTATGCTACTTTTTATTACTCAATACTTAAGTAATGGATACTCAATACTTCAACACACATAATAGAAACGCACTGTTAATCAGAGTTTTAATGAACTCGTTCAGTGTTTATAATTTGTTTTTAAAAACTATAACGTTTAAAGAATCGAATAACTACTTTTGAGTATTGAGTACTAGAAAAATTGAACAAGTGCTCGGTACTCCATAACCACTACTCAATACTTTGCCAGCACTACATTCCATACATTATTATCATTACAATGTGTCAGTATGACAAAAAAAATTTGAAAGGTTAGACTTTTCGAACTTTTCGAAGTATTAATAATGCCCTGTAAATTGGGTCAAATAAATTGAATTGAATTGACGTTTGTGGTTACGGTGCCAATTGTAATCTCGCTACATATTTGTAATTTATTGGTCTTTTTTTATTATTGAGTATAGTTTAAGTTAAAAGAATTTGCAAAATTTAAATCAAATATTTATTTAAAATCTCATTCATATTAACCGGCAGCTAACTGTTTTCAATCTTGTTTGTTGATAAAAATTTCTAAATATTTAAAAAGATTTGAAAAACACGTTTTTATAAATAGGTTTTTATTTATATTTAATAAATTTACTCATTTAATCCAAATCATTCTGTGGAGGGACACAAGTTTCCTTTTCTTCACCTCCACCGCCAATCGTACCCAAAAGATCCGACAATTTTCTATCACTCAATACGTCATTGATCAGAGGCACCACCTTGTTATTGGTCAGTTCGGCTAGATTGTTGCTATTATCGTTAACATTATACATAAACCAATCCTCAATAATACTATTAAATTCTTTATTTATTATATTTATTTCGGATAGACCACCAATTTCCGATATTACGTCTTCCAGCGAAATGTAGACTCGTAGTTCCTTTATCCTCAGCTTATTACTTAATAGACCCAAACGATATTTAATCACACCCCAAAGGGTAATGTTTTCAAGCGAAAATTTTGCTGGTCCAGATCTTGTTACAGCCTTGCCATCCTTGACAATGGTCACATTATAATTGGTGGTAAGGAAGACATTATTCCAATTAAATTTAAAAGTGCCACGATTAAAAAGGACACTAATTTTAAGTTTAAGAATATCAAAATCGTCTAAACCGTGCAAACTGAAGTTTGTGACTGCACCAAAAATTTGAGTGTTATTGAGGGTAACATTGAATTCTTGATAGTCTGTTTGATAGGGAGCCAATGGTGGTATATCGTGTTCCGGAAAACCACAGGGCATTTGGACCTTGATATCTTCAATCGTATTAACCACTTGGTTGGATACCGAGCGTTGTTGATCTGAGAAAAAAAAAACAAAATGGAGTTTTTTAATAGCCCTCGAAAAAAAAACATGCTCCATAGTGCAAACTAAGTTCTTCCAGCTTTTCAGTTTTGTTTTAATCAAGACGTTTTAAAAAACTAGAGAAGATAATTTTGTAGGAATATCCGTTAAAATATTTCAACTTTATAAAGGTGAAAATAAGGCCGGCTAATCAAATAAATATTTTCATTAGTCCCAGTTCCCCTTCTTTCTTTTGCGATTATTCCATTTTCAATGGCAAACTTTTATCCATATAATTTTCATTTCTTTAACTTACCTTCAGCAATCTTTTGAAATTCTGCTCCCCAACTAAGTGGCATTAGAGCCAATAAAACGACCAAGACCTCCATAGTTTTTTAATCTAAACTTTAGTTAGCAAAGTTAGCAATTGAACTGAACTGTTGGAAGCAGAATATTTAGAATTGTACGCAAATGCGTTATAGTTCAAATGAAATAATCTTCAGAAAACTTTCGATAATCTTTTACTATAATGCCAAAAAAAAACAAGTGCAAATAAGTTTTATTGCAAAAATATATTTGAAATATAAGATTAATAAAACATGTTATCAATTATTGTAAGATAATTTTGAATAACGAGGGTAGATTGGGAATAACTCAGAAACCACTGATAACTTTAGGACTACGAACATATTTTATTTATTTATTTTCTTTTTAGAAATAACGATCAGTCGTTTTTACCAACATTTTTGCTTACACACACACACACCTAGAACTCGTTGTATACCCTTCCACATATACATACACAAATAAAACTGGAGTGGCCTACACTCAACTTTACCCTACCCAATGGAAACAGATATTTTTATGGATATATTACATAAAGAATATAAGTTCAAAGTATATTCGAATCGAAAAATTAAATATTTTCGGTTTAGAGTCTTAAGTAAACCACACCTTGACCCTTCCCGATTTTGTTAAAAATTTACACAACACTTCATCTCCATATAACCAAGACACATACTAAATTTCGTTTTAATATCTCATACGGTATGACCTGTATAGCGTTTACAACATTTGCGAGTAAGTTAACTACCCCTTGCCCCTTCCCGATTATACCTTCCCGATCACGCAACTCTTTATCTCCGTAAAGCAAAGGCATATACTGAATTTCATTTTGATATGTCATACGATATGACCTGTAGAGCGTTTACAACATTTCGGAGTAAGTAAACTACCCCTTGGCCCTTCCCGATAATGCCCAAAATATATACAGCTCTTCATCCAAATATATACCAAAGGCACATACTACATTTCATTTTGATATATCAAACGATATGACTTGTACAAACTCCACAAAAATAGTGGCATACACACCCACCCACCCACAGACATCATCGCTAAAATAGTCAAAATGGATTCAGCAGACCTCAAAATGTATAAATCCGTCGAAAACCCCACCTCGATTTTTTTCATGATTACTATACTTTACCTTATAACTACTACGCATGGTAAAGTAAAAACCATATGCTTATAATTCTCATTTAGTTAATGAATTGTATATTTAATAACTCGAGTTAACAAACAAGCGACATTAATTATTGATTATTTGACATAAACAAGATTAAGATCAAACAATAAGTATTGAATTATTATATTTTAATAATTTATTAATTATTATATTTTAATAATAACAAAAGTCGACTAGATTTGCCTTGGTTGAACTTATTATTCTTTTTCTTTATATATCCGATATTTTTGGCTTCGGCTGACTGTTCCCATAGTGGCTTTGGCTGACTGTTCCCACAGCGGCTTTGGCTGACTGTTCCCACAGCGGCTTTGGCTGAATGTTCCCACAGCAGCTTCGGCTAACTGTTCCCACAGCGGCATCGACTGAGTAATAAATAGCAGTTAATGCTGGCTGTTCTTACAACAGCTTGGGCTGACTGTTTCCACCGGTACTTTGGCTAGTTGTTCCTACAACGGCTTTGGCAAACTGTTCTCACAGCCGCTTTAATCGCACAGCGACTATAGCTGACTGATCCCTAGCTTACGAAACTATTATATTATAGAGTAGTTTAGCTTGAAGCCCGCGTTAAACCAGTTAATTTTTTTAATATATCCAACTTTATTTGAGAAGTAGCTGTGCCCGCCACTTCGTCAGCGTCCTTACAATATTTTGTTCGATTTTGCTTTGAAAGCAATCCACCAATCCAATTTTTTAGTGCTCCAGTTATGGTCTATGTATTTACTTATATCGGGTGGTTAAATTTTAAGGGCCGATATTGAATGTGAACCACACCTAAACGTCAAGTTTTTTTCTGCATTTAATTCCGCTAACTCAATTTGAACCATGGAAAGATACACAATCGAGCAATGGTCAAAATGGTGGCAAGAAATGGCAACTGGGGAATGTCAATTTTCGAGGAAAATCTTCTTCAGTGATGAGGCACATTTTCACCTCAGTGGATTCGTCAATAAGAAGAATTGCCGCATTTGGGCGAATGATAACACACTGTGAAAAGTGAAAAATTTCCCGGCTACCTAAGCGCTACCTAAACGGTGTTAAGAATCATTCCTAGGAAGTTCATATGTCCTAGAAAGTTGTTTATTGAGATCTTAGGTTCATTTTCGTAGTTGATTGTTTCCTTGAATTTTGATCGGTTTGCTACCTATGGACCTGAACAGGGGAAAAAAGGTAAAAAAAAATTTAATTTTTTAAAGTTTTTTGCGATTTTGACCTTGAAGATGAAGTTTTTTGATTTTATATGTTAACAATGTTCCTTATGACAAGAGCTACAACTTTGCCTCAAAGAGTATATCAAAATTCCAAACGGTTTGCAAAATATGAGCTTGAGTAAATGATCATTTTTTTGCAAAAATGACATCGAGGCCCCACATCTTTGAGGGCCCATAAAAAAAAAACCTGGAGGACTTTGGCCAAAACTGGGAGACAGGGGTCTTTTTTTGATCACGTAGTGGTGTCCGTATATGGTTATTTTTTTCCGTGTTGCACTGTGTAATCCAAAAGTGATTGTCGAAAAGAGCTAAAGGATGAGATAATTCGGCACATTAACAGCATAGAACTTCAATTATGACTCAGCGTCTTCGAAAATTTCGCCGATATATTGTTCCATACATAATTGAACCATATCAATATTATCAAAATAAAGAAAAATTACAATAGTTTCCTAAATAATTTGTGTTTTATTTAAAATCAACATCGGCCCTGATTATAAATAAAAAGAATAAGAAGCCCATAACGAACTTCGTAAATATATTTTTTATACAAAATATGTTTTATATAAATAGATAGTTTATGAAGTATATCATACTCCTCTAATTATTGCTTCGAAAGCTCACATTCACTTTCGATTTCACTGTTAAGCGAGACCATCAAACTGGACAATGTGATATTACTTAATAATCCATTCACCACAGGCAGTAATCTGCCCTCAATAGTTTCTGTAATCAGGTCCTCATTTTTGTTAACCAGCAACTCAACGGCTTCTTCCAAAAAGTAATTCATTTTGTCATTTATAGCACCATTACCCAAAATACCTTTAATATCGGAATCGACACTACCAATGTGGGCACGAACTTCCAAAGTCTTCAACTTTATTTTTTTAGAGCCAAAATTAAACACATATTTAGAGCTACCCCAGATTTGCAAATCTTTAATGGCGAATTTAGCGTGGCCAGCACCCTTTAAGTCGATGGAAAAGCCAGCTTTATTCAAAAACGATTCAAATTCGTACCAGGTATCGACATTGATATTGTTAAAAATGAATCTGTAGTAAAATCTGCTTTTGAAAACATTGATTTTCATTTCACTAATTTCAAAGTCATTAGCACCATTCATACGGAATTTGTCTAAGTAACCAACTACACGAAGAGCTGGGGTATCGATATTAAGTTCCTGATAGCTGATGTCCAGGGGCGCCAATGGAGGAATTCCATATTTGGCAAAACCACAAGGCATATGATCTCGTATATTTACTATCATTTCTTCGGCAGTGCTGGAGAGAGAACGAGTAGCTGTAAAGAAAATAAAGGAAATAAAAAAATGAAATTTGTGAAAAATATGTGTATTTTTTGTGAAAAAGGGATAGCCAGGTGGCGGGCAGACAAGTATTGAATCTTAAAAAATTAAGAAATGGAAGAGATTTTTTTCAAGAGATTTTGTAAAAATAAATTACTTATTTTGAAAACAAATGATTTTTTTTTGAGAAAAGTCACTTTTGTGTAAAAGATAGACTGTAAAAAAATAGAACTTTTAAGGAAAAAGTGGCCTTTTTGAAAAAAATAAAATTTTTTGTGAAAAAAGTGTTTTGAAAAATATAACTTTTTTTGTGAAAACAGAGTTTTTTTTTCAGAAAAAAGTGATTTTGTCAGGAGAGTGACTTATTCCAAATAAAATTTTCTTCTTCCAAAAAAAAAAAAAGATTTTTTTCCAAAAAAAAAAAATATTCTCCCATAAATAGAGTGTCTTTCGCAGAAAAAAAAATACTTTTTCCAGAAAAAAATTTTTTTTTTGAGAAAAGTGACTTTCTACAGCGAATAGTTACTTTTTCCAAAGAAAAGTGACTCTTTCTAGAGAAAAGTGACTTTTCCAGAAAAAAGTGACTCAAGAAAATAGTACCTTTTTTCAGAAAAAGAGACATTTTTTCCAGAAAAAAGTAACTTTTCTCAGAAAAAATTTACTTTTCAGAAAAACGTACCTCATTCCAGAGTGAAGTGTCTTTTTCCAGAAAAAAAAAGTTCCTTTCTTGCATAGAAAAGTGACTTTTTCCAGAAAAAATTACCTTTTTGCGGAAAAAAAGTACAGTTTTCCAGAAGAAATGTACCTTTTTCCAGACAAAAAAAATCTTTTGAAAGATACTTTTTTACCAGAGACTTTTTTCAGAAAAAAGTATCTTTTTCCAAAAAAGTACCTTTTTCCAGAAAAAGTAGCTTTCTCAGAAAAAAGTATCTTTTTCCAAAAAAGTACCTTTTCCAGAAAAAAGTATCTTTTTCCAAAAAACGGAATTTTTCCAGAAAAAGTGTCATTTTTCAAAAAAAAAAAAGGAACCTTTTTTAAAAAAATATTGATTTTTTCCAGAAAAATGTCAAAAAAAGTGATTTTTCCCAGAGAAAAGTACCTTTTTCCAGAAAAAGTTTACATTTCAGAAAAAAGTACCTTCTTCCAGAGCAAAGTGAGTTTTTCCCAGAAAAATGTTCCTTTTTTCCATAGAAAAGAGACTTTTTCCAGAAAAAAATTACGAAACTTTTTTTTCCTAGAAAAAGTACCTTTTTTCAGAAAAAAAAATCTTTTTCTAAAAAAGGGCCTTTTTCCAGAACAAGAGAAATGTTCCAAAAAATAGTGACTTTCCAGAAAAAGAGTTCTTTCAGTGAAAAGTGACTTTTTCCAGACAAAAGTGACTTTTTTCAGAAAAAAAGTGACAAGAACAAAACCAAAAAAAAAAAAATTGTAACAAATGTTTAAAAGTGCCCTTGTTTTTGAAGAGAAATGACATTTTGTGGAAAAAGTCACTTATTAGAAGCAATAACTGGAAGCAATAATTTTTTTGTGGCAAAAAGTGACTTTCCAAAAAAAAAAATTTTATTAAAGTGACTGTGGAAATATTGCGTACTTGTGTGACTTTTTATGGAAAAAGTGACTTTATTGAAAAAGGGACTTTTTATGAAAAACGTGACGTTTTATGGATAAAAAGTGACTTTTTGTGGAAAAAAAAAAGTGACAAAAATTAATTTTTTGTCGAAAAAGTGACTTTTTGTAGAAGAAGTGATCTTTGTGGAAGACGTGAAGTTTTGTAGAAAAAGTGACTTTTTGGGGAAAAAAGTGACGTTTAATGAAACAGTGAAAAGTGACTTATAAGAAAAATTAATTTTTTGTAAAACACAACATTTTAGTGTGAAAATAAATAATTTTGTTATTTATGGAAAATAAAAAAAAACACAGAGATCGTTATATGAAAAACTCACCAATAGGATCCATACTTTCGGTGGCGTCAGCAAACACCAATATGGCCAAGAAACAAACAACAATCTTCATGTTGCTTTTGTGTTGGTCAAGTATGTGCTCTGTAATGTCACGATGAGAGAATACTAAGTTTGGAAATTCCTATAACGGCTTTTATAGACCCCTTGAGGACCAATAAAATAAAAGCGAAAAAAAGATAAGAACATTTTGTAGAGCTAATCGCCGTACTTCATGCAAAAATGTTAAACTTAATCTGAAACTTATTTTTAAGTTGTTTTTTTTTTTTTTTTTTGTGCTAGAGTGTATATAAAATTTTTATTTGCCATAATAAATTTGGAATTTGTACGTCATAAATCTTTTAAAAGAATAAACAAAATCTTATCGCATAAATAAAAATCTGGAATTTTAAGACCACAAACTATCGATTGTATCAGGACAGATTTGAGTGTTAACTACTTGCAAAAAATTTAACTTGTCGGTTTTACTTAGGAAACTATTTTAATATTAAAAAAAAAAAGCTTTTTGTTCTAAAGCTTTTTATTGTATAATTTAAATTTATTACAAAAGCTGAAAAATGTAAACACCTGCGTTTCCATATTATATTTTTATTTTCGATTCGTTACAGATCCTTTTTTTTTTTGAGTCTAACGATGTGTCCTTGAGTCAGGATTTATTGGGGTTAATTTGAAAAACCACAGATAACTGACTCACCTATATGAAGGATGATCCTCTCTGTTACTTTTACATAAGCTGTGTTCAGACTAATCAAATATTTGACCAAACAGGCGTAACCACTAAATTATATAAACACATTTTTGTTCATTTTAATCATTAAGTTATATAAGTTTCTACTCAATATAGAAGGTTTCATATTATGCATATTATCTTATAAATAATCGAAAATCGTGGTTCCGTTTTTTGCGTCAAATATTTGACTAGTCTGAACACAGCTTTACTTACATTACGTAAGTAATTTACTTACGTTAAGAAGAGTGTATATATAAGTTTGTCATACCTTTTCTACAATATTCATTTCCGACTCCATAATGTATATATATATATTCTGGATCCTGAGACATAGAAAAGTTGATTAAGCGATGTCCTTCTGCCCATGTTCGGGTAGTAATGTCATTTGCCAAGGCACCCGATCAGATACAGAAGATTTAAGCCCACCAATCTACCAGGCATAGTTTCAAAAATTTTGGTATTGCAATTCAGCAACATCAGATCATTCCTTTTGCGGGAAAAAAAACCACGCCCACCTATATTTATTTTTTATTTTTTCGGTTTTAATGATTCTCTTTTGCTTTGTTTTTCTTAAATAAATACTAGAACACAACAGGAAGATTGCAAGGAGTGCATACAGATATCGGGGGATCAATAAACCCCTTCGACAGCCGATCTTGTATTTATTTTTTAGTTTGGTAAGGTATTTCTAATTTGATTTGTATTAAAGGCCTTTATAGAAAGCAATACATATAGAGGTAGCCAATAGAAGCACAGGGTGCCCACTGGTAAACAGGAGCAGTCAATAGGCCTTTTAAGGGGGGGTCAATATGAGGAAATTTTTTTAAGGAGGTTTGTGCTTTAGGCAGACCATTCTAAAGCAATATAAATTGCAGACAGTTCAAAATAAAAAAAAAATTACAAATAATTTTCAAAAAAAAATTAAAAAAAAAAAAAATTTGAAAAAAATTCTCCAAAAAATTTTCAAAAAAAAAATGCAAAGAAACATAAGAGGGTTATACAATATCTAGCATTACTATGGTGAATGGTATATAAGATTCGGCATGACCGAATGTAGCACTCTAACTTATTGGATTTTTTTTTTTTTGTGAATTGACTGTGTATATTAAATATCACTAAAAAATCAAAATAAAAATAAAATTTAGAAATTTTGGAAAAAAAACTTGCCTACACTTAACTTTACCATACCCAATGGAAACAGATATTTTTATGGATATATTACATAAAGAATAAAATTTCAAAGTAAATTCGAATAGAAAAATTAATTATTTTCGGTTTGGGGTGTTAAGTAAACCACCCCTTCCCGATTGTGCCCATAATTTATACAGCTCTTTATCTCCATAAACCAAAGGCACATACTGAATTTCATTTTGATATGTCATACGGTATGACCTGTAGAGCATATACATAATTTGGAAGTAAGTAAACTACCCATTGTCTCTTTCCGATTATGCCCAAAATTTACACATCTCTTTATCTTCATATACCAAAGGCACATACGAAATTTCGTTTTAATATACCATACGGTATGACCTGTACAGCGTTCACAAAATTTGGGGGTAAGAAAACTACCCCGTGCCCTCTCCTTATTATGCCCAAAAACTATACAGCTCTTCATATCCATATACCAAAGGCACATACTAAATTTCGTTTTGATATGTCAAACGGTATGACCTGTACAAACTCCACAAAGGTAATGGCATACACTACCTTTCACCATAATGATGTGACACTAATATGTTTTCCAATTTGTTTTGTTTTTCCAGCTAAGTAGTTAATTCAGTCACTGTAGCCTACCCTAGAATGATAGGGCTACCATCTGTTGCTGCCTAGCAACAATGATTCCATATTATTATGTAGTGGTGCAGATCCTTGCTATGTTGTGTTGGGTCTCGCTAAACATTTGTCTATATCCATTTATATTCCCTTTGGACATGGCGCTTCCTGAACATCCAACGTGATGCTTATAGTTCTTCGATGCCAAAAGTGAGCTCAAGTGTCAGGTGGCTTCTCCTTTCCTTTTTAAAGGGGGCTAGTCTATAGGGAGCTTAAGCTCTCAATTAAAAGCTTGAATACTCTGCAAAAGAGACATTTTTTGAGGTTTAGAGCTTTTAAACACTACACCATTATAATATGAAACATATATTACAGGATTCGAACTTGGGAAAGAACAAATATTCTATCTTTTGGTAAAAATGGAGTGAAAATGATAATTCTTTGGGCAAAAAATAATTTTTTTGGCGAACTTCGAAATTTTTGATATTTTCTGGATTTTTCTTTTTTTTTGTGCAAAATTAAATTAAAAAGGACTCAAAGAATAATTAAACATTAAATTATCATATCCAATTTTAATTGAATTTTAGATTTTTTTTTTAAGAAAAATTTTTTCCTTTTTTTTAATTCTTCTATAGAGCGTCTGATTAAAATCTACTTTTTTAGGATGTTGCTTGCAGTAGCAGATGTTTTATCAGCAAATACTTATTAAAAATGCCTAACAAAAGGTTTAGAAAATGTTGAACTTTTAACTTAATATTGTATGATAATGTTATTATCGTGTCTTGTGATTATTTTCAAGTACAACTGATTTGCGATATAATTTAATTGGAATTATTACAATTGAAACAAGTGTTTCGATTATGATAATTTTATAATTTAAATTTTTTAAAGGCGGAGTTAGCCGCCGAACGTTACTTAAACGGAACGTATGAAAATTGTCATTGTTGTTGTTTGAGGATTTCTTGCTTCGAAGGCGAATTGATTTTACAAGGCGGGAGTCAAGGCTAATCGATAACAAGTGACTATATGAGTGAAAAAGCTCATCATTAGTTTTAAATCCAACTGTCAAACTCCATATAAAATAACTTTGTGAATAATTTTTTTGTAAATACTGTTTGACACATGAGAAGAAGACGAAAATGTCTTAATTCGCCGTAGTGCGACGTAGCTCTTGGTTTTTTTTTTCTAATATCTTGGAAAATGTATTACATAGTGCAACACGGAAAAAAATAACCATATACGAACACCACAACGTCATAAAAGACCAAAAAAAAAGACCCCTGTCTCCCAGTTTTGCCCAAAGTCCTCCAGGTTTTTTTTATGGGCCCTCAAAGATGTGGGGCCTCGATGTCATTTTGCAAAAAAATTATCATTTACTCAAGCTCTCTCTCTTTACTCTCTGAGGCAAAGTTGTAGCTCTTGTAGCTCATAAAGAACATAAATTGTGAACATATAAAATCAAAAAACTTCATCTTCAAGGTCAAAATCGCAAAAAACTTTAAAAAATTCAATTTTATTTTACCTTTTTTCCCCTGTTCAGGTCCATAGGTAGCAAACCGTTCAAAATTCAAGGAAACAATCAACTACAAAAATGAACCTTAGATCTCAATAAACAACTTTCTAGAACATATGAACTTCCTAGGAATGATTCTTAACACCGTTTAGGTAGCGCTTAGGTAGCCGGGAAATTTTTCACTTTTTCACTAAATTTCGTTTTTATATGTCATACGGTATGACCTGTAGAGCGTTCACAAAATTTAGGGGGAAAGAAAACTACCTCTTGCCGCCTCCCGATTACGCCCAAAATTTATACAGCTCCTGATCTCCATAAACCAAAGGCACATACTAAATTTCGTTTTAATATGTCCAACGGTATGACTCGTAGAGCGTTAACAAAATTTGGGAATAAGTAAATTACCCCTTGCCCCTTCCCCGTTATGCCCAAAATTTATACAGCTCTTCATCTCCATAAACCAAATGCACATACTAAATTTCGTTTTAATATGTCATACGGTATGATCTTTAGATCGTTCACAAAATTTGGGGGTAAAAAAACTACCCCTTGCCGCCTCCCGATTTAGCCCAAAAACTATACAGCTCTGCATCGTCATATACCAAAGGCACATACTAAATTTAATTTTGATATATCAAACGGTATGACCTGTACAAACTCTATAAAAATAATGACATACACAGACATCATCGCCCACAGACATCATCGCAAAAATATCCAAAATATATTCAGGAGACCTCAAAACGTATAAATCCGTCGAAATCTCGACTTCGATTTTTACCTTATATCTACTACGTATGGTAAAGTAAAAAGAGCTTAAAATGTCTCAAGTAACAACAACTATCATATGTTATGTTCCGTTATCGCAACTTTTGTCTCAGGCTAGAATTAGTTAAACCTTACTTCAACGGAAAGTAACCATTCATTAAATGTGTGAGTCTCTCTTATTATCACCTTGAGCTGTTTATCACAGAACAGTGTCTTTAAAACAGATTTCTACGTCACTTTTAATTAAAAGAGGGCGAAGAGCATCAAACCACAACTAATTTCATGTGCAACGTTACGTTAAAGTAAGTTTTAACTAATCTAAACTGAGCAAGGCCTTAAGCCTTTTTCAAGGTTATCTGTAATCATTAATCCACATACGTATTATTTTCTTTCTTTCAACAATGTATTTTTGGAATTATTTTTATTAAATCAATTGTTAAAAGCTTTTCCAAAAATTGTTAAGAGTTTTTGATAAGACTGTAATCTTTTGAATCTCATTAAGGTTGTTGATTGAGTATTTTAACAATAAAGTTGTAATATTAACAACGCAACAAGTATTTTCTAACGATTATAAAAGCGTGTGCTTCTGTATTTTAAAACAAAGTTTGTTGTTTTCGGGATTGGTGACAACACAAGAAATTTGTTTTTTTAAGAAAAAATTTAGAACTTTGAAAAAAAAAAATGAAAACTGTTGTAATATTTATGGCTTTATTGGCGTTGGCCGCTTCCCAGGAAGAGCAATTGATGACCGAAGAAAACTGGCAAAATTTAATGCAGAATAATAGTGAGTTTAGTTTTATAAAGTTTTCCATTGAAACAATTAAAATTAACACAAATTTTTCAATTATTTTACAAAAACGTAAATAAAATCTAGCTCATGATCCTGAAATGCAGAGTTTGATTTTAAGCTCCCAAGTGAAGAGAGTTTTAAGAAATATTTTAAATCAAATGCCCTGCGGTTGGCCTGAATATGGTATACCACCCTTGGCACCCTATACCAATCCCGAGTTGGTTGTTCACTTGAATAATTCTGTAGTAGAGTAAGTATTATATCAAAAATAAAAAAAAAACGGTAAAGAAAAATAATAATTTATTTTCTCCTTTCTGCAGGGCCCTTGCCGAAGTATTACAATTTCGTTGTGACGGTGCCAATGAAATGGATATTAATGAACTAAAAATTCTGTTTGGTTTCACCAAAAAAGTCAAGTTCAATGTTAATTTCAAGGCAATAAAGGCTACTGCTGCCAGACTCGGTATCGACGGCTTATTGGACATGGAGAAATTAGGTTTGTCAGCGCTTTATAAAGGCAGCGGTCCCCTGGAGTTTGTGTTGGAAAATTTGTCCATTAAAGGACAATTTAAATACAAAGCTCCCCTCTTGTTGGGTTCTGTTAAAATTTACAATTTGCAAGTTGTTGTTGCTCTGGATTCGGTGCGCTCTAATATTGGCGGCCTTTTGGGCGATGGCAAGTTAAATGCTTTAGTTAATGAAGGAATTGAATACTTAATTCCCAAGCTCGTAAATGGCTATAAGAACGAAATTAGCGCTATGATTGAGAAGAAATTTGTGCCCCAAGTTAATGAAAGGTTAAAGGGAAAAAAGGTGTGGCATCTATTAGGCTTGTTGGGAAGTCCCAGTCATAAGTGTAATCCTACACCGGCTCCCTGGTTGGCAGAAAATGAAGCAACTGGTGAAATAGTTTTAAAGTGAAATAAATTAATTATAAAATAAATAAATTAAATAAATAAATAAATCAAATAAATTAATTAAATAAATTAAATAAATTAAATAAATTAAATAAATTAAATAAATTAAATAAATTGAATAAATTGAATAAATTAAATAAATTAAATAAATTAAATAAATAAATAAATTAAACAAATTAAATTAATTAATTAAATAAATAAATTAAATAAAAACAAATGGGTCTGTTTAATATTTTTAAAGAAATAAAAGGATCGTAAACAAGAGCTTAAAGATCTTTCTTGCAATTAATATGTGTTGACGTAAGTACTTAAGTTAAAAGGCATTTAAATGCAAATTTTAATCTTATGACGTAATCTTATGACGTAGTAGATTACGTCATAAATCGTATGACGTAAAGACAAAATCTTTAAAATTTAATTATCCAAAAACCTTTTAAGAAATAGTTTTAAAAAGAGTTGTAAAATGTCAACAATTAAACTAAATATGCTTCGGTTTATTTGTTTCGACGTAAGTATTTACGTCATGAATTTTTTTTTTCGTGTAAAAGACATATTTTTTTTTTTTTTTTTTTTTGTTAACCAAAACTCTTAATATTAAAAAATCGTTTTAAGAGTTTTAATACATAAAAGCTTTTGTGTTTCGTTTGGAGCAAAAGGAATTAAAAATTAAAAGCTAAAAAGTTCTAAATTAAAAGCTTTTATAAATATAAGCTTGGATGCGCGTATATCAAAAGAAGGGTGCTATTATGTTTACCAAAGAAATGCTTTTTAACTTGTTAAAACCTTTTAAGCTTTAGAAAGTCTTACAGCTTTGAAAATGTTAAAACTTTTAAATACTTTAAAGTTTGAAGAGACTTATATTGAATTTTTTTTTTAAGTTCTAAGGTATAAAAGCTTTTGTTTAAATGCTGTATTAAAAAGTTCAAAAGGTCTAAAAGCTTTTAACAAACTGAACACATTTCCTTAAAACTGCTTTTTTAAAAGCTATAAGCTTTAATTTTCTAAAGTTTGTTTTCACATATTTTGAAATTAAAAGTTTTTATAACTTTAAGCTATAAAGCATTTATACTTTTGATTAAACTAATTTTATATGTTTATCTTATAAATCTAAAACTTCCAGCGTTTTACTTTCTCAGGCTCTTAAAGCTTCCTTAGGGCTTTGTGCAGTTTTTAGGCTCTTGCTATAACAATAGATTTTTAAAACATTAATTTTAAAAACTCTAAGCTTTTATTGTATTATAATACAAAGACTTGAATTAAAGCCTAAAAGCTATAAATTTTAAAAAATTTAAACATTTAAAATTTGAATTTATAGCTTTTAGCTGTATTGCTTTAAAGCTTTCCAACTAAAGCTTTATGAAATTTCAAAAACAATTAAAGATTTTTACTTTGAGTCGAGACAAGCTTTTAAAAATTCAATAACAATTTTAAATCATACAAAAGCTTTTAAAGTGTCAGATGTTGCAAATATTGAGGTTAGCTTCGAGATGCAGAAAGAGAAATTTATGAGAAAAACTTTATATTGTAAAAGCTATTTTATTTGAACATAAGCTGTAAGGAATTATACAAATTTAAATACTTTCCTATCAAACATAAGTTGACTTTTACATTATTTTTTTGTTTAACTTAAACTTTCAAGTAGTATTAATAGGGTTCCGACCTTTTTTTTTAGTTTTTTTGTATTGTTTTGAAGACAATAAAATAATAAATAAAATCAAACAAATACCATATCAAAGTACATATATCAAAAGATATAGATCTTTCTGGCATTTCAGACGATTAAAAAAGAGATAACTTCAAGTGCAGATACTGAAATCAATATTTATTTGCGTAAAAAGCTTTCAATGATCAGTTAATAAGCGACATTTGTTGAGAATAGTTGTTATTCCCACGGAAAATGCAATTTTTATTTGTTTGGGCTTTTGTTACCGTAGCATTAGCCGGCGGTAGCATTATAACTAGTCAGAGTAAACCTGGTCATGCTTTCCCGGCGGAGAAAATTGATGCTTACGTGTTGGATAAAGTAAAAAATGATAATGACTTAGTGTTGGATGTGGAGCAAAAGGATGAAACCATACAAAGTAAGTAGCTTGAAAGCTAAAAAGGATTAGAGAATGTTTAAATAAAAATTTTTGTTTTTTTTTTTTTTTACTACAAAAGATTCAATGCAAAGGGGGGTAGTAGCTTGGAAAATACGTCGTATGTTGCAAAAAATTCAAAATCAAATGCCCTGTGGTTGGCCAGAATATGGTATACCACCATTGGCTCCCTTGCAAATTCGTGAAACTGAAGTTGTCTTAAAGAGGGGTATTTTAAGGTAAGTATAAAACAATAAACCGGATTTCAATGTTAAAATTTGAAAGCTTTTACACTTCAAATTTAATTTAAAAGTTAAAATTTTTTGTTTTTGTTTAGCACAAAAGATATTAAAAATAATATCTTTAAAGCTTTAAAAAAATTAAGCTCTTGATAATAAACTGTTTTTGAAGCTTTAAAATCTAAAAAGCTTAAAACATTTTTAACTTTTGTTGGTGTTAATATACGATACCAATATCTTTATGGTTTAGATATTATAAGTAATTTTTTAAGATCGCAGAATTTTGAAAAAAAGCTTTTTTTAAATACATTTTTAAATATATTAAAAATTTTAAGAAAAGCTTTTTTAGCTTTCTAAAGCTTTTAAAGCTTTTAAACTTCAAAGGAAAAATTTGTGAAAGCTTAATCAGTTGTTAAGTTTCTAAATTTTAAACGATTTTAAGCTTTTAATATTTAAAAATCTTTAATAACTTTTAGCAAGCTATTTATAAGATAATTGCTCTTTAAATTGCTCTTTAAAGCTTAAAGTTTTCTCTTACCAGGTTTAAAGATTTCCAAAATATTTTAGAAATATTTAAAAAAAGCTTTTTGAAACGTTTAAAGGTTAAGTTTTGTTTTAAATGATTGATGTGTTTTTAATTTTGGAGCTTTAATAAAGTTTTAAATTTCCCCAAAGCTTTTCAGAACTTTTAATATATTACAACAACAACAACAAAAAAACTAATTTTATGAAAATTTTCATCAAAAATATTTAGGATATTTTTATTGAGACAAATCGTCTAAAAACATCATCTTTTATATCGTCTTTTATAACATCGTCTTTTATAATTTTGTAGCACCATTGACAAGCTATTCCATGGGCGTGTTGAAGGTTTGGAAGATTTCGAAATGACAAATTTTAAACTTAATCTTTTCACCTCCAAAATCAAATATGAATTTATTTTCCATAACGTTAAGGCGTCTCTTGAAAAATACGATACCAACACCATTCTCGATGCCATGCAACAACTGGGAATTTTTATGCAATACGAAGGTGATGGTTCTATAGAATTCAGTTTAGAGAATATACGTGTTGCTGGTAGGGCATCTTACAAAAATCCTATTTTAGGTGGTTCTAAGAAAATTACCTCATTAAAGACTGAAATTACATTGGAAAAATGTACTTCCAATATTACTGGTATGTCTAGTAACGAAAATATTAATCGTATGCTCAATCGTCATTTAGAGGACCTTGTAGAGGTGGCAATCAATAGCAATACACAGGCTATATCCGATTTTATTGAAGAAAAGCTAGTACCTGAAATCAATAAAAAGTTAATGGAAAAAGACTTCTTGAAGCTTTTTGATTTAAATGTTTCTAGCAGTGATGATGACGATGATCAAAATGTTGCAGATTGTGTGCCAGCAGATGATCTTTGGGCTTAAGTTTTAGCTAGAAATAAAAATAATTATATTTAAAAAAAAAAAAATTATTGAACATAAAATAAAACAAAATGGTCATAACAAGTACTCGATTATTTTTATTAATTATTATTATAAAATGCTATTTAATCATATCATGCAATTGTTTATTAATGATTTCGAAGAACATTTACTTCGCGTTACCTTTCTCCAACCGTTTGTAAGAAAAACAGAAGCTTTTTTACTCAAAGCTTAAAATTTTTTTAAAGAAGCTTTTAAGCTTACGAGATCTTTAAATCTCTAACAATAACTTAGCAATCAATATAATTTTACAAGATTATTAAAAGTTTTCAAAGCTTGTTGCTAGCCTGAAAGCTTGGCATTAGGAGTTCAGTGTTTAAAGAAGATATCCCAATGAAAACAAAACCTTAAAAGTAAAAATGTTTTATAATACCTTTCAGCTTTTCAACAACATAAGCTACATAAAAAAATTCCAAAAGTTTTTCATAAAATAATTTAAAGAAACATTTTGGATTTATAAAATACTGATTTTCAAAATTGTTCTATAAGCTTCTTTTTAAACTAACCATTTTTACTACTCTGGCCATAAAGCTTTTTATAACACACTGCAAGGAAAATAAAAGGTCCAAGAACTAGTTTAAAACTCTTGCTAAAACATTTTTTGATAGTTGAAGACATTTTCTAAGTTCTTTAATCAAAAGCTATAAAAACGACTTAAAAGCTTTAATAAATATTGAAAAAAAACTTTAAGCTTTATACAACAACTTTTGGCTTTTGTCATTAAAAATATTATTTGTTTAACAAAAAATAAAAGCTTTTACAGAAAACTTGAAAGCTTTTTAAGTAATTTTTAAATAAAACTTTATTTTTTTAACTTTAATGTATTTTATTTTTAAAGCCTAACCCCCATATTTATAAAAAATAAAATATATTTGAAACCTATTTTAGAACAAATTTTTCATACAAAAGTTGTTCTAAAATACATTTTAAATCAGTTTAATTTTTTATAAAAATTTGAGCTTAACAAAAAGATTTGAGTATTTAACAAAAAGCTTAAAAGCTTATTATTTAAAAAAAGAAAGCCTTTTAATTTTTTTTAACTTCAAGTTTTTTATAGAAATATTTGTATCAAATTTTTTTTAGAGCTTTTACAAAAAGATTTGAAAGTTTTATAAAAATCCTTAAATGCTTCGAAAACTTTTAACTCCAGAATTAATTGATCGTTTCATTTGCAGAATTACAGTTAATAATTTAGCTCAAGCAGTTGGCTATATTTGAAAAGAGCTTTTTAAAAGCTTCTTTTATAAGAGCTTATTTTTTTACTTATAAAATAAAAACTTATTTTTTTAAAGCTTCTTTTATAAAAGCTTCTTTTTTAATTTCCTTAAGCTTTTCTTAATTAAAAATTTTTTTAACTTTTAAATTTATTTTCTTTGCAGGTATGTATGCATGTGTTTTTGCCACAATCAAATAAAATCTTGTAAGTATTTCACCTCTTAACCAATATGCCTGATTAAAATATTAGTGCAAGTCGAAGGAAAAGCAGCATTAATATAGTAAAATTAAATTTACATTGCAAATTTCCTGCAGATAATAAAAACTCGTTTTTAATAAGACTTAAACGGCTTTGAAACAAAGTAAAACTTAATTTTATTAATATTCTTTACCGACCAACTGCCTGACTTAGAAGCCTTCACAACAAATCCCTATATTCTTGGCAACCAAAAAATACCATAAAACAAATTTCAATAGTTTTTTTCGTTGTCATCATTATCATCGTCAATGTAAAACTCATCCGCATAATCGTCATAAGATTAAATTTACTACACAGGGAAGCCCAGTAGACAGACAGCAGGACATCTTAATTTTAACACTCTTCAAACCAAACATTATTTCAACTCTGCTTCGCATTATTGTTTGTACAGCAAAACACTACTTAAAACACTCTTTGGTTTTATTTCAATCAATACAAGTAGAGAAAACAAAAAGGAGAATTTTGTATGACTGTCTGTGTGAGAGTGTATGTGTATGCGTGTCTCAAACTAACTACTCTAACACGAGCCTTTTTGGTCACAGCAGGACATCTACGGGTGGTCTCAGTATTGAACAGATTTATGTCAGCTTTAGAATTTTTTCTTTCTTTCAGTATCTGTATGTCCCTTTCCCTCCCTCTCTCTCTCTGTCGTCCTCAGTCTCTTTCCTTTCTTACACTTCGTTTGACATTTTAACCAAGTGCAGTCCTTTGAACACGACATCAGCTACAACAAATTCACATCATCTGTGTATGTACTCGTATTTAATTTTGTTTGGTGTTGCATTGCTGTGCAGCCTGCCTCACACTGCCTCTTTTTGATGAAAAAGCAATTGAGTTTGAAAAAAAAATTATAAAAAGACCTTTAAACTTTTTAATAAAGCAGTTTATACCTTTTGTTCTGTAAAACAACTGCTTAAGGTTGCAGTTTGGCTTCCTAAAAGTGTTGTTCAATTTTGGAAACTATAAAAAATTCAAATACTTCTTTTAACACAGAGACCAAACTACAACATCCCACGAGTACAGATGCCTTTTTCCTGGCACAGTATGTTGTATCTCGATTTTCATCTTGGTTAGATAATACTTGAAGTTGCCATGACCAGACAGATTGTCTCAAAGTTCTTAAACCAAAGGTTATGAGCAAGGTCCTGCCAGCCATGTTCTAGATTTCTTACTTGTTGTGTCTAACAACACACTGTCAGTTTGAGGCGACAAGCCAGGAACTGACGTAAATCTGTATCACATTCTTCATACACCCCTCTAACATTCTTATGACCACTAGTGGCCTTTTAAGACGTCAAAATCAAAGCATACATATGTCAAAACGGAACTTAAATATTAAAATAATTATTTTTACTTCTCATTATTAAATTAATTAAAAGTAATTAAAAGTAACTTTACTCGTTATTCGATTAAAAAATTATTCTAGGTTTTATTTCATTCAAAAATTATTCGAGTTTTTACATTTTTCTGATTAATCAATTAAGTCAATAATTTAACCATATAAATAATTATTCGATTAAAAAAATTATTCGATTTTTTAATTGTTTCCGATTAATCGAATAAAATCAAATTAGAGGTCGAAATCAAAGCATAAGTCAAAGCAAAAGTAAATAATAAGTACTTGAAAAAACTATTAAATACGTTTACTTCTCATCATTATATTGATAGTTAAAATTATTGAAATAATTATTCGAGTTAATCGATTACAAAATATACGAGTTTTTAAATTTTTTTTTTTTTTTTTTTTTTTTTTTTTGATTAATCTAACAAAACTGAAAGAATTATTTTATTGAAAATTTTAAATTTAAACTATTATATATAATATATATAATTTTGAATAAAATAATTTGAAATAATAAATAATATAATTATTTGAGTTTTCAGTTTCTTCCGATTAATCGAATAAGAGTTCAAAATCCAAGCAAAAGGAAACTTAATGTGTCTAATTTACTTGAAAAAAAAAACTGGTAAATACGTTTACTTCTCATCATTAAATTGACAATTTAAATTATTGAAATAATTATTCGAGTTATTCGATAACAAAATATTCGAGTTTTAATTTTTTTTTTCAGTTAATCGAACAAACTGAAACAATTATTTTATTCAAAATTTAACATTTAATAGGATTTTAAAATAATCAAGCTGTAACGACCTTTTTTGTACATGAAATATTTTTGGAAATTTTGTTGCTGTTGCAGATAGGAAGATAGTAGTCAAGACTACCACATACTATTCGGCTTATTCAATTAAATAATTATTCGAGTTTTTACATTTTTCCCTTTAATTGTTTAAAACTCAATTGAATTTCGAAGCTTAAACCATAGAAATAATTATTCGAGTTTTTACTTTTTTCCGAATAATCGAATAAAACTTAAATAATTATTTGATTAATGGGTTTTACAAATAAATAATCATTAATATATTTATTCGAGTTATTTGATTAAATTTTTTATTTTTTTTTTCGATTATTCAATTAAATGTTTAATATTTAACAAGTTTTTTAATTATTCGAGTTTTTTATCTTTTTCCGATTAATCGGTTAAAACTAAACTAACTGTAGTTTAAACTATAGAAATAATTATTCGAGTTATTCGATTAAAATATTATTCGATTTTTTACTTTTTTCCGAATAATCAAATAAAACTTAAATAATTATTTGAATAATAGGTTTTACAAATAAA